>PVIA01003327.1:0-172419 GCA_004024845.1 Tonatia bakeri
CTGTGCGTTTTCCTTCATTTCTCTTATCGTAGCCTGCATTTGTTCATCTAATTTATGTCCAAAGTCAACCAATTCTGTGAGCTTCCTGATCAACAGTGCTTTGAACTGTGCATCTGGTAATTCGGCAATTTCTTGGTCACTTAAAAAAATTGGTTCTGGGGCTTTCAAATATGTTTGAGCCATCTTTTTAATTTTCTTTGGTTTGGATGCAGCTGTTTCGTAAGGGCGGCGGAGCCTTAGGTGTTCATGGGGCGGGCCGGGGCACCCCAGTCGCTGGGTTGTGACATTGTATGTGGGGGCGGGGTCTGAGAGGGAACAATGGCGCCTGCTCGGCTCTCTCTAGGACTTCCGTTCCCTCCACTGCCTCCCACAAGCAAACTGGGCCCTTGCTGTGCTGGCTCCTGGGCGGTGGGCTGGTGTACTTTCTCGGACTCTGTGGGCTTCCCCGAGAAGTCTCCTGTGAGGCTGGGAGAGTCTCCCGGCCTCAGTTCCCAGACGGGGCTCTTAAGCTTTGAAATGCTGCGGTGCTGCCCGTTTTCACTTAGTGTGTGCGCAAACATGTGGCTGCAGACAGCCAGCTGCCCCGCGCCCCTCACTGGGTCTGCTAGTCACCTCCGCGCTTCCGTGCCCAGCGTCCGCCACCGGTCCGTCCGCTGCCGTCTGCGCCCTGCGCGCCCGCGCCTGCCAGCCAGCGCCTCTTCCCGCCGGGACCCCTCGACCCCACTTTGCAGGCCTCCGAACTCCGCCGCTCCTTACCGGTCTGGATGTACTGGAGCCCGACTTCTGTTCAATTAATTTCTCTCGGTTCTGGTTGTTAATTGTTTCTCAATCTTTGTTGTCTTCAGTCTTGGTTGCGCGAGGAAGCACAATGTGACTGCCTATGCCTCCATCTTGGCCGGAACTCCGAGACTGTATTCTTTCACGAGGGTGAAAGTTACATGGTGCCACAGAAAAATACTTGACTGAACTCTCTTCATGCAGGAACATTGGGTCCAAGAATTTTGAATGTCAGAAAGGCATAAAACCAAGTCAGGGACATGAGTAGAGGACTCATGGGCAAGGACAGTGGAGTGGGGATTGACTATGGGGGAGCACAGCAGGGGAGAGCAATGGGGAAAATGGTGGGACAACTGTAATTGAACCACAAAAATAAATGAAGTTAAAAAATTAGCCACACTCAGTCTTCATCTCCAGTCAATGCTTTTAAGAGAGGTACTTCTAGGAAGACTAATGTACGCTTCTAGGAAAGTAGAAAACTCCTGGGATGGAGGCTCCCTGACTACAAGGAAAATTTGCCTTAATTCATTCACTGGGTTTCAAAATTATATTAAACATCTAAAACGCTCATATTCCTTTATGAATTATTAGATATCTCCCAAATTTTTCACATCAGTTCCCCTGCTGCTTTAGACTAAGGTAATACACTAGCATGTTTAATGCCTGAAAAAAGCAGGTGATAAAACCTGTAAATCTTTTCTTGTCTATAGTCCATTTAATCCTAGTCTATTCTTATTATCTCCTAATTTTATCATTTTTATACCAGCTTCACTCTGAACAATTTCATATTTGTTTTTTATTTCTATACATTTGACCTTCAGGAATTATGGTTCAGACTGAGCTCTGTAGCTGCTACTTGTTTTAGGTAGAATGTCTAGCTCATTAAAGTTTAATTTCAAGTTGTGGATCTTTTTGCTGGAATTATATTTGGGTGTCTTCCAATCCTTTGCATATATTTGTTCTAAAAATAATATAATGCTTCATGAGAACTGGCAACAATAGGAGAGAGATCATAGAAATATGCATATAATACCTATAACAGGAACTCATACCTCTAATGTGGTTTTAGGAACCACTGATAATTTTTCAAAATTCTATTATCTCTGGTTATTTGATTGAAAGATTTTGTATTTTTTTTAAAGTGATCACTGTACTGATTTAGAGGACCATAGACAGAGCATAGTTCCTCTGTATGTTATTGGTATTAAAAAAAATAGAAAAGAAGAAAATCCCATGGTTTATAGTAAATTTGTAACTATTATTGGAAAGAACCCAGTGACATTACCTATTTAGCTTTGCCTCTGACCTTTAACATATCATAGAGTTTCAGAAAATATTCTTTCCCTAAAAATAAATGAAACTGAAGCACAGAAATTCAAGGAAGAGCTTGAGGGGATAGGCCCGCTCACAGATTAGCATGACTGGAAGTTGAACAATAGGGCAGCCACAAGCTCTCTCCTGACCTTTTCCCTTCACTCAGTGGCATTTGTATGAGCTTAGACTGCAAGTATTCTAGAGATAGCAAAAAGCATATCCAGGCATAGTTCATGCTATACTGATTATTTCTTGCTCCAAAGAAATATAGAAAGTTGATTTTCCCCCAACCTCTGAAAAAACTAAAAATAATAGTATTAAAGAATAAAAAAAATGAACTCTCTCAAGGTAAATACTGCAAACTAACAATATATTCCAAATTTTGTATTGGTAGATAAAAGTCTAGTTTTGATACTAAGCCATGAGGCAATTAAGTTAATGTAATTTTAATCTTGTTTATTTTATAATGAGGAAATTCCTTATGTCATTTTGTAGAGTAAAATACTCAGGAAGCACCAAGACAAAAACTATTAAAGAGAAAACCACCTTTATATTTAGTGGGCCATTTCCAATAACCCTATTTTAAGAGAACTTCTTATACAAGTATTGTGTTTCTATAAGGAGAAGATGTTAACAGTAGAAAAATTAACATATCGTGAACTATTCTCATATGCTACTATTTGTGCTGAAATCATTAATTTACCAGCAATGCTTTTTAAGTCTTCTACAAATGTGCATTAAAGGAAAATCGAAGCACACAGATTGTACCACACACACATGCACACACTCAGGTAGTCATTAACCTTGATGCATGACACAAAGAGACAAAAATCTAGTGGATGCTGCTGATGTCCCATCCCATATATTCTGGCTTAACTGAGTTCATCAGCAGTTTTAATTACGTTCCCAGCCTACCTCCAGCTTTCCATTTAAGCCCTTATATCTTCCTATCTTCTAAGAACTTTTGATGTAAGCCTGTTGATGGAGACTGACAGGTAAAAATATGAACATTTTTAATGCAGACTACTCCTTGCATTTGGGGATAATATACTTAATCAACCACTACTACCAAACATATATTCATTATATCCCAACATTTCCTTCTACCCTTGATTTTGATGATGATGATGATGATGATGATGATGATGATGATGATGTTGTGTGTGCATTGTAAGAGCACTATTGATAAGATCTATATTCAATAAATTTTGAAAATACAATATAGCATTGTTGAGGACTTGATTGGTAACCAAAATCTTGCTTGGTTGAATTTAGGGACATCCTGTGAGTTTTAGGGAGCAAATGTCCCTCAGTTAATCCTCAAACAATGGGGTGAGGGGTGGTCAATGAATAAACTTAACATCTCCCTTCTTCTGGAGGGATGATTCTGAAGCCAGTAGCCTATAGTAGTACTACCACTAATACAACCTTTTTTCCCTGCCTTCCACTTTCTTATTTGTACTTCCTAGGATCAGCTCTCACATATGTTACCTATACTTATTTCTTTTTTTGTCTCTGAGTCTGTTTAGAGCCACTCAAACCTGGCATAGTGGAACTAGGAAAATATAATTTGCTCATCTGAGTTATTTCTGTTGTTGAAATAATGAATGATAGAGAGAAAAATATGGTCAACCATGAATTCTGACAGAATCATAAGATTGATAAGAATATAATGATGATTTTCAATTTAATTATCCATATATACAAGAAAAACCTCTTATGAAAAATACCAATATATTAAAACTATCTAAATAAAGATATTTTGAGTGAATTACATATTTGTTTTAAGTTCTATATAACATCATTCCACAATAGCAACATAATTGGAAGTATTCTCTAATTAATTTTAATAGAATTTTAACTGTTTTATGTGTTAGTTGTTAACCAAATAAAAGGGAAATAATCACCTTGGCTGGTGTGGCTCAGTGGACTGAGCACTGGCTTACAAACCAAAGGGTCACCAGTTTGATTCTCAGTCAGAGCAAATGCCTGGGTTGAGGACCAAGTCCTCAGTTGGGGGCACATGAGAGGCAACCTTACATTGGTGTTTCTCTCCCTCTCTTTCTCTCTCCCTTCTCCTTGCTCTAAAAATAAATACAACCTTTTAAAAATGTTTTTAAAAAGAAAAATAATCCTAGTAAATATATTTATAACTATTATAACTAATATCTTCTGTATTAAAAATTGTGTTTACTTAAAAAAACACACTAACTGAGGTAATTCATTCTATTTGCCTTAAAATAAATTTGCCTTTATTTTCTTTTAAATTAACTTTGGATATTCATTGTATTCATGATATAAGATCATTTATAGTATATGAGAGTGAGATTATGCATTCAGGGTTGCCCATAGTCCAGTTCATTTTTGGTAATTGTAAGTAACAATACTCATACTTTTTTATTGGCTAATGCTATAAAGTAGCATGTGTCATCAGCATCCTCATATAAACTCACCATTGCCATAGCATCTGTTCCATCATGCAGTGTTCTATTTCTGTGTCTCACACATCTAACAAGAGAAGAACAAATAGACTATTTTAAAATAAGTTGCCAGTGTTTCTAAATGAGAACTCAAATTGTCTTTGCCAGAAGTGTATGTGACAGAACAGGAATAAACAATGAATTGTGACTTTAAAGAATATAAAAACTGAGTTGACTGTTTCATTTATATGGCACACTAATATTATACAATTAAATATTTGGAGAACACCTTTACACTCCACTTCTATTACTGTTTTTTTTTTTAGTATGTGTGACAGTTCTCATTTTGAGTTGTAAATCTAGTAATATATAGCATGAAAGTGTGATGTCTTTTTGAAACTTGGTAGATTCAACATAGGTAATTTTCTGTGGCAAATACTTCTCTCTGGGACACAATGAATTAGAGTTAAAATACAAATTTATCCATTTATTCATCCCATAATTCAATAAATGTTGATTGATCATACTATATGCCAGGAAGTAAGAATAAAAATGTATTTAAAAGAATAACTGTATTTTGTAATTATTTATTTGTGTGTGTGTGTGTGTGTGTATCAAATTAGGTGACAAAAGTACTGTGAAAGGGAATAAAGGAAGATATGGGGTTATAAAATTTATAAAGGAGGGTATTATTTACCAAAAGTGATCT
The DNA here is from genome assembly GCA_004024845.1 of Tonatia bakeri. Classification (NCBI taxonomy): domain Eukaryota; kingdom Metazoa; phylum Chordata; class Mammalia; order Chiroptera; family Phyllostomidae; genus Tonatia; species Tonatia bakeri. The sequence continues at coordinate 5,221 of PVIA01003327.1, forward strand.
GGAGATATATTTATGATTCAGTAGAAAATATCTGAAGTTAAGTTAATAACTAAGAACAAAGGTTAAGAAAATGGTCACTTTTTCCTTTTAGAAAAGTGATTAGAAAACATCCTGAATGGTTAAAAGATTTTGGTGTGTTTGTGGCAATAACTACTTAGAGTAACTATCTCTTAGAATAAAAAAAAAAAAAAACCCACACCACTTTACAAGGCATAGCAGTGTGTAGGAGCATGTAAGAGAATCTCAAAAAGTTTAATCCCTAGAAAGGTTTTCTATTGTACTTCAAGACAATCATGGTGTTTTGATTCAAACTCTACACATAGCTCATATGACTTAATGTAGCTAGGGAGGGGAGATTATGTTTTCTTTGTTCAAGAAGAAGTACAGCAGAAATTATTACCATGTTGTTAAATTATTCATCTTACTGCTTTATGACTATTTGAGAACATTTTGCATGAGAAAAAGTATGTCCAAAGATCAATGAAGGTGGTCCAATGTGTGAAAGGCAGAAGCATTTTGTGGCACATGGTGTGTCACTTAAAAGAAGAATAAGCATGACAAAATCTCATTTTGTCATGTATCTTTTAATTTATTTAAACATTATTCACTTCAGACTAAGTAAATATGTCACAGAAGAAGAAGAGGCTTTGAGTTTTTATAGCTGTTGACTGGACATAAAACAATGCCATTATTTATGTGTGTATTTTAATTAAAAAAGACTATAAAACAGTTATTAATGTGTAGGACATATTTTGTATATAGCCATGTTATATTTAAAGTGAAACTATTAATTAATAGCGTGTTAAGCTATGAGGAATTGATTTTCTGAACAAGTAAACCAAATCAAATATTTGAGCAAATGCAATCTTTTACTATAATATTAAGATATGATATTTTCTTTCAACAAGCTTACAATGTAATTATGGTGATAGCACATATGAAAATAATAAAAAATACTAAAGAAGTGACAACTTGTTAATATATTTAGAATTGAATTTGGATACTATCTGAGAATGTGTGCATATTGTGGTGATCATACAGGCTCTGACATCAAAAGTCATGGATTCTTACTATGTTGTGGCAATTTTATATCTGAGTAATTCTGAGTCTCATTGTGTATATTTCTAAATAATCAACCATGTGAAAGAGAAATAGGGAGGCAGAGAGAAATAGAGACAGACTCAAATGAGGCAATGCATTTGAAAGGTATCAAAAGAGGTTTTGGTTTTAATTATTATTAATATAGGATTTTAGAAGGGTAGATTTATTGATTTGCTCATTTCTTTATTAAACAGATATTTAATGATCCCCAATTATATTCCATGCACTGTTCTAGGTGTTGGGCAGGTAGCATGAGCTACATTAATCCTTTGCTCTTGGTAAGGTTACATTCTAGAAAAGGAGAGAGAAAATGAACAAAAAACACATGTCATATGTGACATAGGATTGTAAACACTAGAAAGAATTAAAGCAAAGTAAAGGGATGCAGAGGGCAGCCTTGGGCACTATTTTAAACAAGACAATCAGGGAAATCATTTCTGAGAGATGGAATAAGATTTCTGAATGGAATAAGGGTGAAAACATGGAGGATTTTGAAGATAAGAGAGGTTCAGGGATATGGATAAGTAAGTGGGGAATCACTATGGGAATAAGGTCAGTATATTATTGGCAAAAGAATGGAGGATTTGTGCTTGAAGGGACCATGATAAGAGAGAATACTAGGGGTTTGTGGAGGAAGGCCTAATGTGAAAAGAGGATGAGGATAGTCAGAAAAGGCTTAGAAAGGGAGCAGCACTTTACCAGGGTCTGGGAGGAAAATTGAGATTTATATAGAGAGCAAGGAAAACCAAGGACTCCATGATGAGGAAAACATGGAAAAGTAATTAAAAACATTAAACTGTTGAGGAAATTCACCCTGGCTGCTGTAGCTTAGTGTATTGAGCATAGGCCTGCCAACCAAAGGGTCCCTGTTTCAATTCCCAGTCAGGGCACATGCCTGGGCTGCAGGCCAGGTGCCCAGTAGGGGCTGCAGGAGAAGCAACCACACATTGATGTTTCTCTCCCTCTCTTTCTCCCTCCCTTCTCTTCTCTCTAAAAATAAATAAACAAAATCTTTAAAAAATATTGAAAGAATTGGGGTCATATTGAAAATAGTAAAATAATGATCCAAAACAATAATTTTAAAATAAATAGCCATTAACTGTTGTTTGATATAAAAATTATACTGGCAATGATAAGAATGATTTGAAATGACAAGTACTTAATGTAAGGTTGTGTTAATAAACCTATAGGTCAAAGATACCCACAAGAGGATGTTTAGCAGAGTAAGCTGTTTAACAAACAAACTGCTAAGTCTTACTAGGTTTACACAATTAATTTAGCTCTTGCTTACATCACACAGGGGACAGACCCTTCTGGGGACTGTTGCTCAACACAGTCATCTGGATACCCAAGGATGCTTTCTGATAGTGGTTTTACATGCCTCTTAAGCCCCTGAATTCCTCTCCATTCAGCCAACTGGTGAGAAGAGCATGACCTGGGAATTTATTGTCAGGGTGTTTGTTGTCTATTCCAGGAAGGGGAGCTGCTTACTTCATATTCGATAAACTGGACTTAAGAGAAATGGACAGACATCACAGAAAAGGAGCCTGGAAAATATAGTTGTGTGTGACCAGGAAGAAAAACGAAACTGAAATACAGCCAGAGACACAGTAGATGCAAGTAGGTAGTACAAAGAAATGTGGTGAAAAAGAATGTATATATTGAAGAGAATAAGAATAAAGGATATATAAAATAAATAGCACAAAGAAAACATGAAACATCTAATGTCATAGATGCTGCTTTTTCTCTTACTTTAATATCCTATTATAATAAATGTGTTATCATCATAAGGTATCATCATTATCAAAAAGTTTTTTGGTAAACATTAGGGCAGAGTCTTCATAACAAAATTTTCTTTTTATTAAAATATTAAATTTTGAATTGAATTTCATATTTTTCTGTTTTTCTACAAACTTCATGGAGTACATTAATGTAGACCATGGCATTTGGATAATGAGATTATTTTTAATCATTCATTTTTCCCTGTTTTCTAAGTGAATAGTGATGGTTGCTTATGTCTTCATTCTAAAATGCAATATATGCATGCATCTGCATTTTTTACATATTGAAAAAACATTTTTCTTATCAATTTGAAACAAAAGAGCTCAAAATCACATTCTTTTCTTAATGTAAATCTAAGGTGTAAAGAAAATGGCAATTTTGTACCTGGAACTATTTTGAAACATCAATTAAAGGAAAGCTCTAAAATACAAAGTACTATTTTTAAAGATAATGCAACAGTTGTCAGTATATCCAGAAAACATGTTAAAATCTCACATTTCCTTATAAATTTGAACTGTGAACTGTGGCTTACGGTGACCTATGAAAAATTGCTCAAATTTTCTATGACCCAAACATCTATGTAGTAGCAGCCTAGTAGCAGTAGTGATAATGACTATAATCAAATAATTACATATTTAAAATTCACTTTTACATAGAAGACTATCCTTAAACACATGATGCATTGGGTAGCAATTTTTCTGATCTAGGATTCACTACACAGAATTACTGTTGACTACATCTAGGTAAAGCAGTAATAAAATCTAGTATGTGTGAAATAACTGTTAGGTTTTACATCCGATCTAAAATATTTCCTGTCAGTTTTTCATTTTCTCCCCCCCCCCCTTCTCTCTCTCTCTCTCTCCTCTACTAGACACTATTATCTGTTGACTAAAATCTGACTGGGACTTATCCTTTTAAAAATATTAACTACTTGTATAAGCTGGTGTTATAATGATGTGCTCCTCTAAAACAATAGTTTTCAAAAATACTTTTCTTCTTATGTCTCCTATGAAATTTAGACTAAAATAAGTGTTTTCAAGAAAGATATTTTGTGTTCATAGAGTGGAAAATCAACATAATTAAAATATTCATATCACCCAAAGCAATATACAGATTTAACACAATTCCAATTAAAATTTCAATGACATTTTTCAAAGAAATAGCAAAAAAGTCATACGATTTTTATGGAACCACAAAATATCACAAATAGCCAAAGTAATCCTGAGAAAAAAGAGCATGGCTGGAGGTATCATACTCCCTGACTTCAAATTATACTACAGAGCAATGATAATCAAAACAGCCTGGCATTGTCAGAAAAACAGGCACACAGACCAATAGAACAGAATTTAGAATCCAGAAATAAAACAACATGTATGTGGGCAAATAATTTTGAAAAAAGAGCCAAAAAACACAATGGAGAAAAGAAAGTCTCTCCTGTAAATGGTCCTGGGAAAATTGAAAAAACACATGCAAAAAAATGAAAGTAGATTATAGTGTGTCCTCATGTAAAAAAAATAATTTAAAATGGATCAAAGACCTAAATATAAGATCTGAAACACTAAATTATATAGGAGAAAACAGAGGTACTAAACTTATGGGCCTTGGTCATAGACAACATTTTATGAATTAGACCCCAAAAGCAAGGGAAGTAAAGGCAAAAATAAATCAATGGGGGAAAGGTTGCAGATTGGCAATTAAATTGTAACAGTTCAAAACAGCTAATTTTGAAATTTTGTTTCATTAAATATTGCCACTTGAAAATGAACAGGTCATGTTAGTTTTTAAATTACATCCAATGAGACTTAATGATCATAATGACAATTTAAAATAAATACAAGTGTAATATTGCTTTGTTTTACTTTAGATCATATTCAATCCAATTTCTTCCAAAGAATTTTATTCAATTGTATACAATACACTTAAATCTTTTGTTGGGTGTCTTTTATTATTTTTCTACACTAAAATGCATATATTTATATTTTAAATTATTCTTAAATTTCCTATGAATTTAATACTGGGTTAAAGTTTTATTTTAGATTGACCCACCCTTACTATTATGTATAAATGTAATGAAAAATTGGTTTAAGATCTTCTATCATGTATGCATATTAATTTTTGTAAGAATAATGCAGCACTTACGTCTTTATTTAAAAAAAATAGGTGTGAGCCTGAAGAAACTCTGTTCATATAAATAAATAGATTTAGAAAGACTTGTTATAAGCATATAACTAAATTCTTTGTACCCCTTCTGCATTTTGTGTCAAAAATGGCATGCCGACTTCTCTTTTAAAGAAAGACATTTAATAGTCTGTCATCTGACAACTAAATTTGGTTTTCCTCAAATTGTGTTGAAATGTGTGAATTGGAAACAACTCGAGAAAGTATTTGTTTTCTAATCATTAGAGTCTTTCGTCTTCTCAACTCTAACACCAGTATCTAGTTTATCCTGCATGTGGGTGTGTGTGCAACACCCTGGGAAATTTGACATCCTGGAGCAAGACAGAGGTGGGCAAAGTAATTTTATACTTGTGAATAGGCAAGACACAGTTTATTTATTATTGAATGATTATTGTATTAATTATTTGTATTATCACTGTTAACCTATTTTTGGCCACCCTTGTATACTGTAATTAGCCTTAGAATGAATGAGACGTAATTCTTTTTAATAAAAAGAAATACACAGTATAATGTATAGGTAAATGTACTCAAGAAAGGAGACATAGGGCAGTAGTTGCTTGACTCAGGAAACTTATCAGTCTCAGAAAAGAATCCTTATGAAGTTAGGATCCAAAATGGGTTTCTTTAAAACTGTGTATGTTTGTATCTTGTAACCCCAGATTATGTACACCCAGCTGCAAGACAACTAAAGAGGTCTGCAAAGTGGGGACAACCCTTGGAGAGTTTGAACATGCAGAATAACACTGGTTCCTTGCTCAGTCCTTCTTGGGGGGAGGTCACACGTCACAATGGCATTTGATGTGTCCTGTGTGATGAGTAAAATTTCCACATCCTGAAGAGACTGACAGCATCATTTTTAATCTTCTATTTGCTTCAGCATTTTCTGACATCTTAAAGTTTACTTGTGTAGAGTTGAATGGACTGACACATTACATGTTCTATAGTTTTAATTAGTACTATACTCATAAGGTGGATAGGTGGCCCACAAAGATTTCTGCCAAATAAACAAGTATCAAAGATAATATATGAATAATAATCCAAAGATGGGAAAACATCAGAAAATGGCAGAACTGATGTTTATCAATTGAGTTCAGTCTTTAAGTAGACACACAGCAAGACAAAGCCCATCCTGATCTAAAGCGAAACAACAAAAAAGTCAACCAAAATTTCCTAAATCACCAAAAAGACATTTTAAAGTATTAATGTAAATATATAATTAATAAAACTTTAAAATAAGTGTTAGTCATGTTTACAGCCTCTGCATTCTGTTGATGAGGTTTAGGTTGTACATAGTGTGCATCAACAAAGAAGTGTGTGTAGATAATATAAATAAACAAACATGTTTTGGCATATTTGCAAAAAATATTTTGATGATGTGATAAACATTCTTTGGGGGCCACAGGTCTGGAGAAAATGCTAGTGTTAACTCTTCTATGTTATCTGATAAAAAGAACAATTGTCCAGTAGCTATCTCTATAGAAGTTTTATCATTAGTATTTCCTTTCTATATTTTTTACCAAATGGCTAATATAACAGAAGCAGTAAGGGTTGGGACAGTTTATTACTAATGATGCTTATGACAACATAATTATGCTAATCTTTACATGAATATAGTGTAATGATATGCTTTTTGTAATTTATATATAAATAATTAAAGACAATTTTGGTAACAGAATATAAAGTTTAAAAATAATATATAGACATAATTTTCTTTTAGAATGAGTCATTTTCCAGCAACATTCTAGTCAATATAAATTTCAACAGAACTTTCAAAATATTTTAGTCATGAGCTGAATACATCTTTGTGTCGTGCTGGCATTTTTCTGCAGAAACAGATCTCTGCAGAAACAAACAAATCTGTGATCTTACGAGATGGCCATAGCTAAATTCAGCATTCCTCCACAAATACAGTTTATATTTAATTTTTTTTTGCAAGTATGTCCTGTAGCTCTGGGCAGATGTTCAGTTTGGTGACAACATTACCATTAATTTATATGTTTCATCTTAACAAACATGAAGCAATTACTATGTTTATTTCATTGCTGACCAAATTATAGACACTTTACATCTAGTGTACACATGGCCTGAAACACCAGTGTGCTGTCATGGGGTCCATGGACAGCTGTACTGTCTGCCAGTGGAGTTCCTCATTCAGACTTCAGAACTGCAGCCCTGAAAGAATACAGAGAATGCGCCATACAACTCAAAGCAAAATTCACAGAACTTAGAAAAACTCAACACCTGAAACCAGATCATAATGAATAAGGAAATTTGCACTAATTAGTCATCCTCAAGCTAGGGCACATGTGAATGAATACATTAGACTGCAAAAATGAGGCTAACACTGACTTAAAAACAATAAAAAAATCTAGTTCTATAAATGGATATAGGACAGATTTGTTGAAATTGTGAAGATTGTTGTTCATGAGACATTGAGCTTTTCCAGCCACACTTGCAAACACAATTACGAGAGTTTTACCAGTAGTTATGTGCAAATGTTAGTAGTAATTATACTCAGGCACAACGCTGCACTGGAATTTAATGAATGTCTTTCTAAATTATGTTCTTAACAAAAAGTTAACTGCTTTTTATTTAAATAAAATACTAAACCTGATTTTAGTTCCTTTTTACTAAAACAAGGGTCATTTCTCTTGCTGTTTTTGTTCTTTTGCTTTGTAATTTAGACTTCAACTTAACATTGATGTTTAGGATACCATCAGAAGCTTTTCATTAAAGTGGAATGAAAAGCATATTCTATGCAGAAAGAAAATGAAAGTCCAACAGAAACCCAGGTCAAAGTACTAATTTAGATTCACACTTTGGTATCACAGTGACTTTTGTGATTCTTAAAAAAGATTTCATTTATTTATTTTTAGAGAGGGGAAGAGAGGAAGAAAGAAAAGGAGAGAGACATCAACGTGTGATTGCCTCTCAAGTGATTGCTCTTTTACTGGCCTGCAACTGGGCATGTGCCCTGAGTGGAAATCAAATCCTCTGCACTTTAATTCTCGGGCTGGCGCTCAGTCCACTGAGCCACACCAGCCAGGACTGACTTTGTGTTATTAATTGATTTTTAAAAGGTAATAATAAAAATATTTAAAGTGGTTTGCCTCAAATCGTAATTTTGCTAATGTTTCAGAAAATAACCCTTTAAAGATCATTTAGTATGAAGATGGGGAAAATATTTGAAAACTAGGAAAAATGCTTTGTGTGTTTATTTATAAAACCTATATTATTTCATATATTTTTGTGTTATTAAACTATAAATCTGCTAGTTTTCTATATGTAAAGATACTGAAACATCAATATTTTACTGTTACAAATTTACAAGTAAATTTACCATAATTTTAGGGTTTCAAAACATTCCTAACACATAATGTTATCACAAAATCACAAAGAATGAGAATTTATGAAGTTATTACCTATGAATAAGGAGGTGAGAACATTAAAAAAGTCATTCTGACTCAAAACATGGTTTAAATATATATTCATCTCAGATTTTTCTAGATATTGACAACAAAAATGCATTTGTTGCTAGTGCTTTTTTTTTTTTTTTTTTGCCACTAAAGACTTTATTTAGTACAGGAAAGAGCTTTTAATATCACCAAGTCTAAATGCTACCTTGGAAAGAAAACAAAATGGCAAGGTAAGGGAGTCAGTCATTCATTGTTTAATGTTGTGGCCTATTGGTAAGTATTTGAAAATGTAGTGGTATTTGAGGAGATTATTTTAGAATGAGAAGGAATTCCACAAGCAGAGAAGTCGACTTATATTGCATTCCATCCCATTGATAACATCTTTTTGTATTTCTCATTTTTTTCTTGCATTTCCATCATTTCAAATATTGTCTAAAACATTTCAAACTTTCTTAACCCCTGGGTTTTGTTTGGAGGGCATTTTCTTAGAAGAAATTGTCCATGAACCCACAACATTAAATAGTTTTTTTTCTGTTATTTGGTTTCAGTATCTTACATTTAATTGAGACTTTTAGGTTGCTCATATTTATTTCTATAAAGTTTTATTTTATTCAATGTATAATTTTATTGTATGCTTTTTTGACGTTCCTTTTGTTCTATCTTTTAGTTTACTGATTTCTTTCTATTGCAGTGCTTTAAAATTTAAGATGATAATTTGAATTCAACTACTTAGATTTTCACATTTGTTTTAAAAAATCTAGTTATAGTAATATTACAATTAAACTGTCTATTTTTAGATTTTCTTACTCATTTTCCTTAAATAACTCCCCTAGTATTTTTTCAGTTTTCATTGATGTATCTTGATTTCACAAACCCCATGTTTAAATAAATGAGTTTTCACATAGTTTCAGACTTAAACACATTATTTGAGAGTTCTAATTGCAATCGTTATTTACATAACATCAGTTGAAACCCTACCTTTTCCCATATACGTTGGTAGTTTTATACAGTTCATCTTTATTTTTAACTGTTGAATGCTCATAACTATTCCTTGGCTCATATTCTGTTTATCTCTTGGTAACATGGAAAAATTCTTCATACATTTTTTTGGGAAAATATATTCAAGTGTTATTCTTTTGAGGCTATACAAGACTCTGAATTATTTCTTCACACATGAACAATATCTTTGCTGGGTTAAATTTTTTCTGTCACAATCATTTTTCTATTAAAGCTCTGTTGACTATATTCACTTCAATGTCCTCCTGCACGTATTGCTGCATAGAAAAGACAATGAATAAAAAATAAAATTCCATGAACTCCTAAGAGAAAAAACACTATGAAGTTTTAACAGTAAATTAAAGCAACTGTTTCCTGAGAAGTCAATTGTCAAAGGAAAACTACCTCTCCTTTTTGGAGAGGAAACAACTATATTCATCCTTAGCCAAATTGAGAATATTTCAACTGAAAAATTTTACAGATATTATAGAAGATAAGTTTGCATTATCTGGTTAAAAATAAGTTATTAATCTTAGGCTTCCAATCCTTCAGTTCCATTTCTAAGCATATAAGTTTATACTAACTCTCACAAAGCTTGTGTAAGAGTCTTCACTGCATTGATAACAATGGGAAAAAATGGATAATTAAATTGTACATTAACCCATATATCAGAACACTGTAAAACTACACAAATGAAAAACTACATAACTGAATGAGATGCATAATTATTGACATGTGTAAAATTGAAAATATGATGCTGACATTAAAATACAAATTGATATTTAATCCTTTAAAATATAAGGTCACACTATATTAATTTTAACTTTTGATGTTGTTATACATGCATATAATTTAAAGACACATAGTCCTGCAGAATTTACTGATAAAATAGTGGTTCACTGTGCCTGTTCCTGACACCTCTATCTCCAAAATCAACTCTTTTATCTCTTTTAACTGATTATTTTGTATATAACAATATATCAGTAAATAACATACACAATTTAGCATCTCAGCTTTCTTAAGGTTTATATAATACCTATTGATACTGCAATTATTGAGATAAGGTATCAGTCTGAAATCTCTTCTCTTTCAAAGGTGATTTTAGTTTTGGGAAAACCTGAGGTGGCAGGGTGCTAAATCTGGGCACTAGCAGGGGCAGAGTCATCTGGGCAATTTGACATTTTGTCAAAAAATTCTGCATGAGACACATGATGCATGAACCAGTGCATTGTGGTGATGAAGCTGCCAATCACCAGTTGCCCATAGCTGTGGGCTTCATAATCATCTGAATAGCTTCTGCTCAGAGGAATGTTTAAGCTTAATGCAAAATTTGATGCAGATTTTTTGTTCTATTTGCTCAGTCATTTTGAATGTGACAGCCACACAGCACACATGCTCACTCAGTGGTATCTATGGCCCCCACTGACTGGTACAGTGAGGTCGTCATTGTTTACACATGCACATTCCAGTCTACTTTCCTTGGCTGCCAGATCACATCAATGTCATTCAAGCCATTCTCACTATATATCAACAACGGCAGAACTTTTTCTGGAAAAGCCTCATATTTTCTATAATTATTTCTTGATTTGTGCCCTTATTTTGGTAAAGCATATCATCTAGTACCTTCTTAGGGAAGATTGAATGAGAAGTAACAAGGATTATAAATTTATTCAACCCTCACACACATTGACAATTCAGCTGGATATAAAATTCAAACTTGGAAATACTTTCTCTATTGAATTTTGAAGATATTGCTTCATTGTTTTCTATTATCCAGTGTTGCTGTTCACACAATTAAAGTAATTCTAATTACTGACTCTTACTCTGTATATTTCTGTATGTTTTCCTCTTTTTTCTAGATGCTAATGGACTCTTCATTCTTGTTCCAAAATGTCATAGCAATGTGCCTTTGAATTAGTGTATTTTTATCCATTTTATTATCACTTGCAAAAGGACTTTCAATATGCAAACATGTGTCTTTCATTTTCAGGTGTTTTACTTTAAATATTTATTGTTTTTTAATTATTTATTTATTTTTAGAGAGAGGAGGGAGGAGGGAGAAAGAGAGGGGGAGAAACTTAGATGTGTGGTTGCCTCTCTTATGCTCCAAATGGGGACATGGCCTGCAAGCCAGGCATGTGCCCTGACTGGGAACTTAATGAACCAGCAACCCTTTGGTTCACAGGCCAGTACTCAATCCACTAAGCCATACCAGCCAGGGCTACTTTAATTATTTCTTTAATGATTTACTTTCATGCTCTTTTCTCTCCTTCTGCAATTATTATTTTACAATGTCTGACCTTCTAACAAGTCCTCTGAATTTCTTATATTCACTTGCCTGTCTCCCAGGTTTTTGACTCCTTGCTTCATTTTCTTCACTGTATAATCAACTTTTTATTGAATTTTTATTTCAATCATATACATTTAATTTTTAAAAGCTTTTTCTCTGGTACCGCTCCACATTTATGTCTTGTTCTTGCATTAAAAGCTGAGTGGGCAAGAGTGACAGATCTGGAGATTCATACATAAAAGTCATGTGTGGTGGACTCACTTCTCAAGATGTTCCCCATGACCTCACCTTCTAATAGTTACATCTTTGTGTAATCCTCTCCTCTTGAGTGTGTGCTGACTTACTGACTTGCTTCTAGTGGATAGGTAAAATGATAGAATATTAATTTCTGTTTCTATTTCCTCAAACCAGACACATAACATTTGAAAAGATAAGAAGTACTTCTCAGCTTGAATGAACTAAAAATTATGTCTGCAAATGGATTTGAACTCATCTATTGAAATCCCAGTTTGGGATGGAGTGATATGAATTGCATATTTGGGTACTGGGATATGTGTTAAGAGTTTAAAACATTTTTTTAATAAATATTTTATTGCTGTTCTATTAAAGTTGTCTCAATTTTTCCTCCTTTGCTCTCTTCTGCCCAACATATCCCCCTCCCACAGTCAGCCCCCACCCTCTTGTCCATGGGGTCATTCATACCTATTCCTTGACTAGTCCCTCCCTCTTTGTTCCACTCTTTTCCCCCACTTCCCTCCCTCTGGTCACTGTCAGTTGTTCCTGGGTTCCATGCCTCTGATTCTATTTTGCTTGTTTGTTTGTTTATTTTATTCATTAGGTTACTCTTATAGGTGAGATCATATGGTAACCGTCTTTTGTTGCCTGGCTTATTTCATTTAGCAAAATATTCTCCAGTTTCATCCATGCTGTCACGAAAAGTAGGGGTTCCTTCTTTCTTTCTGCTGCATAGTATTTCATTGTGTAAATGTACCACAGTTTCTTGATCCACTCATTTACTAATGGGGACTTTAGGCTGTTTCTAGCACTTGGCTATTGTAAATAGTGCTGCTACAAACTTTGGGGTGCATAGGTTTATTCAAATTGATGTTCCAGGATTCTTAGGGTATAATCCCAGCAGAGGAATCTCTGGGTCAAAAGGGACTTCCATCTTTAATTTTTTGAGGATATTCCATATTGTTTTGCACAGTGGCTGTGCCAGTCTGCATTCCCACCAACAGTGCACCAGGCTGCCTTTTCTCCACATCCTCCCCAACACTTGTTGTTTGTTGATTTATGATGGCCAATCTGATTGATATGAGGTGATATCTCACTGTGGTTTTAATTTTCATCTCTCTGATGGTTAGTGATATTGAGCATCCTTTTATATGCCTGTGGGTCCTCTTTGTGTTCTCCTTGGATGAATGTCTGTTCATGTGCATTGTCCATTTTTTTTTTAATTGTACCATATGCCTTCTAGTGTTGAGTCATATGAGTTCTTTATATATTTTGGAGATCAAACACTTGTTTGAGGTATCATTGACAAAAAATATTTTCCCATACATTCGATCCCTTTTCATTTTGATGATGGTTTCTTTAGCCATGCAGAAGTTTTTAAATTTGATGTAGTCCCATTTGTTTATTTTTTGCTTTGTCTCCATTGGTGGTCTAGTTTCATTACACTCAATGGGCAAAAACTAAATGCATACTCCTTAAGATAAGGAACAAGACAAAGGTGTCTGCTTTCCACACTTTTATTCAACATAGTATTGGAAGTTCTAGCCACAATACTCAGACAAGAAAAAAAAGTAAAGTGCATCCAAATTGGAAAGGAGGGAGTAAAACTGACATTATTTGCAGATGACATGACAGTGTACATAGAAAACCCTACCGTCTACACCAAAAAACTACTCAACCTAATAAGTGAATTTGGCAAAATAGAGGGATAGAAAGGCAATATTCAGAAATTGAAGGCATTTTTGTACACCAACAATGAAATATCAGAAACAGAAACCAGGAAAAAGTCCTATTTACTATAGCAACAAGAAAAATAAGTGCGTAAGAATAAACAACCAAGGAGGTAAAATACCTGCACCAAGGGAACTATAGGACACCAAAGTAAGAAATTAAGGAAGACACAAACAAATGGAAGCATATACAGTGTTCATGGTTAGGAGAAATTAACATCATAAAAATGTCCTCACTATCCAAAGCAATCTATAGACTCAATGCAATCCCTATTAAAACACTAAAGGCATATTTCACAGATCTCAAACAAATATTTCAAAAATCAGTATGGAACCAAAATGACTGTAAATAGCCTCAGCTATCTTGAGAAAGAAGCACAAAGCATGAATGATCACAATACCTGATGTCAAACTACACTACAAGGCCACTATCATCAAAACAGTCTGGTACTGGCAGAAGAATAGACACATGGATCATTGGAACTGAATATGGAGCCCAGAAATAAGCCCATGTCTCTGTGGTCAATTAATATTTGACAAACAGATCAGGAGTGTAAAATGGAGTAAAAATAGCCTTTCAAAAAATGGTGGTGAGAGATCTAGACAGGTACATGCAAAATAAGGTAAAACTTTTCTTTAAGAAGAGATAATGAGATTCAAGAATATATTTTGAGTAAATCATGGGAATAAAAGTTTATGTAGCTGTTATTTCATTAATTTAATTTGTTATTTACTTCTAAGATCCTCAAAACTTAAATACAGAAATGTGTTATATAATGCATATAATATAGTCTTTGTATTTTCTGAGTTTATTATTTATTCCATATTCCATTATTATTTCATTTGAAGTTTTACATACATGTTAAATATTTTTGTGTTCTAACACTTTCCTTTTAAAGAAATTTATTACACAGTTGCATCTGATTCATTCTGTTTTTGTTGGATAAGTTGGAGGTGTACTTGAAGTGGCCACAAACTACATATCACTGAAAATTAAAGATAAAAATTGACCTACCGTATGGCCTAACAATTTCACTCATGCATTTTCTGCATATAAATGAAATTTATTTTCACCCAGACACTGGCACACAAATATCCACAAAGTGGAAACTACCCAAATATCCTTCAATGGATTAAACAAACTGTGGTACATTCACACAATGGAATACTACTCAGCAATAAGAAGGAATGAGCTATTGTTATAACAAAAAGTTGGATAAACTTCAAGAAAAAAATTTCAAGATAAGTATTGTGTAATTCCATTCATGCAACATTTAGAAATAGCATAACATTAAGAGAGAATTACTGGTGGTTTCAAAAGATTAGGGGTGGAGGGATACATGTGGATATAAAGAGGTACTATGAGGAAATATTTTACTGATAAGTATCTTGATTTCCCTGGATGTTACACAAGGCTACAAATACAAAGACCACAATAAAACTGTACAGAGTTACACACAGACCCACAAACACACACACACACATGAATTAGTGCATTTAAACTGTTGAAATGGGAATAATTCCTATAAATTTTGCCAATGTTATTTTCTTGGTTTTTACTTTGTATTATAAATGTGTTATTATGTTAACATTGAGGGAGATTTGGAGATTTAGGGCAGGATATATGGGACATTTTTGTACATTTCGTTGCATGTCCTGTGGCTCCAATTACATCAAAATGAAATGTCTACAATACTCACTTGCAGCAAAATAATTTTGATAGGAAAAACCTTAAGAGTAAATGCAATTTTGTAAAAGTTTTTTTTTTTTTCCTTAGGATACTGTCACATTTAGGAGGCTTACAAACGCCATGATCCTCTAACTAGTTCACTGTGTAAGGCTGTAGGAAGGCTTCACGCGCATGCTTATATGCAAGAGCCTGGCCTTGTTTTTTGAAATATCAAAGGGGGCATTTCCATTTTGCCTTTTTGGACATGTTTTTACTATTCTTTGTGAACATAAAACAAAATCTGAATCTAGGACAAAATAATATTGGGAATATATTCTGTAAAGGTAAAGAAAAGGAAAATGTTTCCCTCTGACTTTCTGTTCTCTAGGAAAAATTGTTTAATATTTAAAATACACATTTATAAAATGACATATCCATTTTCATATTTTTAATCTTCATTTAATAAAAATTTCAGACTGACAATAAAAATTATCAGTGAATTCCAAACAGTAGTTTTCATTTGTGATTTATATTCCAGTTTAGGCCCTCGGCTGGGTCACGTTTTGCCCTCAGGGGCCATTGGTGCTAACAGTCCCCAGGCACAGGACAGGACCCAAAAGAGATTAAGTCAATGCTTGATTACCCTTAACTGGTTTTAGAATAGGGACAGGGGCTAATTAAATAATTTCATCTTACTAATTTATAATAGTATAATGTTACTCATACCACTATCTTTCAACTCTGTCTCTCTCTTCTCCTTTTTTCTTTTATTTTTTCTTTCCCTTTAGTGTGTGTGTATGAGTTCATACATAGTTTCTTCTGAAACATTTTTTACTTCTATTTTTCTTTTGCTTTACAAGTATTAAATGCTAGTATTAGAAATGACAAAGATAAAAAGTATAAAAATAAATCCAAATTATTCCACCAGCAATATACAAATATCATTAGTAGCACATAGCTTTCCAAATTAAAAAAAAATGCTTTATGTCATATCTTTTAAAATTACATATTTTAGAACTATGTTTTATATACATGGTCTTCCAATTATTTACATGGCTCCATGGTGTTTTATTATATGGAGATAAATAACATTTCTTATTGTGCATTAGAGTAATTTTTACTTTTATCCATTAAAAATACCCCTCAGTTTCAGGTTTTGGTCCAATTTAATTGATTTATTTGCTCAAATTTTAAAAAGCATAATTTTCAGGTATATATAAAAGCACTTGGTACTCTGAACCCATCCTACAAAACGTGTTCCAGCTTCACTTCCCACCAAGAGTAAGAGAGTACATGAGATTATCATTGCTAACTTTTCCCTGAAGCCTGTTATGTGGAAAACTAACAAAAACCTGCCTACACATGTACCTTTTTTTCACTTGTGCCATTGAGCAAATATATCAGTTTTCCTCCTAGCAAACTATAGCTGATTATATTATAAACTAAGTTTTCTAATGAGTCATTATTTGTGAATTTTAAGTCAGTATATGCACTGAATTTAATAAAAACCTTCCTTTGGATATGAAAATTATTACAGCTTATATTTTTCACCCATTAGTGAAAACTTCTGGATTCCAGAAGATGGTTTAGAACAAATGAAACTTATATACACTGGGTCACTTTCACAGTTTATCACTTCAGTCTTGTGACTCTTCTGCACAAACTTTTCTTTCTTCTTCAGCCCTTAGAGTCCTCATTATTTCAGCATCCACATCTTCGTAGGGTGCCAGCCGTCCAAAATGCTGGAGGCAAACAACAACCAAAGAACTTCCTGGCAGGACAACTTGGCTCCTCATCAATTCCAGCAGACTTGGCCGCTCCCTCTGCTGCAGTGCTGGCAATCCTAGCACATCGACACAGGAACGATTAGAGAAGACACCAGCCACCACCACCAAAGATGAAAACCTGCAGTTCTTTGGCTCACTCTAATTGATCTGAACACCTAGTTCTTTACTCTTTGCTACAAAACTCTCTACTCATACTCATGAGCAATACAGGATTATTCTGTTCTCAATATTCATAGAAAAGAAAAACATGAGAGTGAATATGACATGAACATGTTTAATAAGTGAAGTTTTTGATGACTAATGCATTAATGTATTGTTAAGTAATGAAATAATTTATATATTTAAACCCTCATTAATATATTAAAATGCTTTTAGTCCATTATTTTAAATTAAATCTCCATTTTGTAATCCAGTAAATTTAAATAAAATTAAATTTAACATTAATAAGTAAAAAATAAAATTCTCAGATTTCAAAAAAATTCTTAAAAGGCAAAATAACAATAACAAAACTTAAAATATTTTGTTTCATGTAATTAAATTAAAATACAAAATATAAAATAAGTAGAATTATCTTGGTTGTGAACTTGAGAACTATTGATTGTTTAAATATATTTTAGTCAATCTGGGATCACAATAATTAACATCACCATATAGCTATCTTCTTCAGCAAATCATAGACTTGGAAAATTAACTTTATTAAAGTATCTCAGTTTTAATAGGGTGTCTTGTAATTTCATATCTAAACTCTACTATGCATTAAAATTTTGTTTGGATATTTTTTTAAAATTCTCCCAAAGAAAAATGTAACTAAGTTACATAAATATTGAAAAATTATGTAAAAACATGCTAAGATTATATATTTTAAGAAAAATGCTGTTTGTTTTATGGAGTTATATTTAGTTTTGAAGACTGTTGCTAATGTTTCCTTCCTTGATTTACATGGGCTTAGTGCCATCTGTTTGTGCTAATATTATCTGTCTACACATCTCAGCCTTGTCGTTTTCTTGATTTGGTCCATTTTCTTCATTGTACACAAATGAACTGTGTGCAAGTTTTAGTGTATGTAAGATGGTCTTTTTCCCCAGGTAATGCTTTCTTAGGATCTTTCATTTTTTGTTTTCTCCTATTCATTAATTTGGCCTGCACATTATAATGTGACAAACTGCTTTTGGACTTAAATGAACCAAAATATTGGAATACTTTTATTTATTAATTATTTCCATAAGTGCAGAAGTTTGGATTAATCCTCTTTTTCATTTTCTGTACATCTGGTTATTTGTTATTTATTTCTGTTACATTACAGTATTCTCGAATAGAGTTAGTACTATGAATTTACATCCCCATGTCTTACCAGCTTTGAGACTACTCAGTTCATCCAACCTCATTTGCTTGGTATTCTCATCATCAACATGAGGTTAATAATTATACTGACATTGTGGTTAAGTGTCAGCATTAAGTAAAATAATTGATGTAAAACATCACATAATGCCTCACACATGACAAAACTTCAGTAAACACTAACAAGTCTACTTACCATGATTGCTTTTGTTGTTCTATTTTGAATGCAGTGAAGATATATTCAGGCTTATTTAAAACTGAACTTAATTATAACACTTTCGTAGGGCAATAAACTTTCAAGTTGTCTTATCAAGGTGATTCTGAATATCTTTATTCATGAAAGCTTAGGACGACAGCCAGATCCAAGCAAAGGTCTAGTGAAACACCAACCACTGTCACATTTGGAGGCCATGGCAGTTATCCCACACAATGAGAAATTCGAACAACATGACATCTGAACAAGTACTGATGTTGTAGTCTTTTCTGGTGCAAAGTAGTAAGTATGAATGAAGGGAAAAAAACAAATCTCCTTTTGATGCAATGCCATGGTCCAATGGAAGTATGCTAAGAATATTTACAAGCCAAGTAATCAATGTGTGGTCAAATACAGCATCTCCTTTGAGATGGAGGCTCAAGCCAAACCACCCTCATTACCTTCCCTGATGAACACTCATTAGACCAAAAGAAAAGAAAAAAGATTTCCATTACCATCATTGGGGCTTCATGGTATAGCTGTTTATTCCTTCAAAAACAATAATGAGAAATATGGCAGCTATTTTAGCTGGAGAACACAAAGGATTTTGCATCCTGTATTCTCAGTCACTTCATGATTGGGAGCTATGTTGGATGGGAAATCACACAATTATTCACCGTAATGACCAGTGTCCCAAGTTTTCTTTGATATTCCCAGTTTAAACTCTATCTCTTAATCCCAATATATATACTTAAAATTGTTGAACAATTTGTTCCAGATTTTCATTCAGAAAAAAAATTGCCAGTTTTTTGGTGGACATAAATCATGATCTACGAATACTCTGAGGAGAACCAAATCACCATCTTTGGGGAAAATATGAGCCTTGAAAGCCCAACTCTCCTTGGACACTGGGTGGGATTTAGATAAAAGAGGTGAATGAGTGTGTGTGTTGGGGGGTGATGTTAAAAGTTTTAGGGAATGGAACTTCTATAGAATAGAGTGAAAACAGAGAGGTATAGGCAATTTAGGGGACATCGACTTTAAGTTTTTAGTTAGTGAAAAGTAAAATAGCAAATAAGCCCTTTGTAGTAAAAGACACTAAATGCTATGCTGAAGAAATTTGGCACTTTTATAGTCAAAAGTAACTAATTAGAAATAGCTGATTTGGGTTACATGCAAATGTCATATATATATTTATATATATATATGGCTTTAAGATATTTCCCAACCCCTCATTTCACTGGCGAGGATACTGAGGCCTACAGAAACAAAGCAACTAGCTGAAAGCCCCATTAAACTGCCCATGTCTCGTATTAGCATTATCATGTATTCCTAGGCTTAAATAACTTACTTAATATTCTGGTTAGATACTTTTAAATAACTTATCTATAAATCTAGGAGGAGGGGCTTACTTTTTGAATACTTTTCAAATAGAAACATAAATTTTAACTTTGTATCTCACTGTGAGGATTTTTTGCCAAATTGAAAAGTTGACTCACTGCTATTCCTCTAAATTTGCTTTATGCATTTGCAGCACATGATAATAGAAACAGCTTTTAGATTTTTTTTGGTACAAAAACATTTCAGTTAAACTAAAATTACATTTCTGTTGCTGTATTCTTTCATCTGTAGTGCAAGTATTTAAACAAAAAGGCAAAAGTCATCAGCTAAAGATTATGAGAAATTTCTTGTGCAGATAAACAAGAATTTAGACGTCAAAGCTGGTGAGCAGATTTTCATTTATTATGGGTGAAAGCAAACCCAATCTTTACAGTAGTTACTACGCACAGAATTAAACAAAATACCTTTCAATTAAAGTCACACTTTTTTTTTTTTGTAGATCCTTTCTTTGTAGTCCTTTTTTCCTTTTTCTTTGTTGATTCCTGTATACTGAAATAGCTTTAGAGGTATCTTTTTCAGCGAATGAACGGAAAATTGACAAAAAATATTAAAGCGAGAATAGACATATAGAGATGAAGCATAAAGTTAATTGTACATTTTTCTTTAATTGTTGGCAAGTTTCTCAATGCAGTGGAACACAAGGAATTAAAATCATTATTTGAAATAGCTGAAATTACTTCACCCGTGCCAATTTTACTGGAATTAATGACATATATCTGCATATCATATAACTCTAGCACTGACATTCTATCAATGAAATTAATGAATCAGGTCACCATATCTGAAAGTGCCCTGTACACTGCAAATCTCAATAAGCCAAAAATCTTGGATTCTATATTTACAAATTCTACCATTTACTTCTGCAGAAAATGTTGACCGATTATCCCATTCCAGACGCCAACGAATTGGAAAAATAGAAAAGGTCAGCAGCAGTGAGCGATATAGATGTTTAAGAAACTAGTCATCCACCAGAGAGCCTACGAATGCGTGGCTCTGTGACGACAAGGCTGTTGATGCCACAAGCCTGTGCAGGGCAGCAGGCATGATGCCAAACCAAGGAACCCGCTTCTCCAGGGGCTGCGGGCTGAGCTAGGGATGATTTTCTTTCCGCCTCCCGGGAGCCCGGGTCCTGGCTGGCGTTGTCACGAGGACTCTTCGCCCTAATTATCTGGGGAGGGAGACGCGCCTTTCCCGGAGACCGCTAGGCAACACTCACCACAGCAGCATCCAGATTACTTCCCTCCGTGGATGTGAGACTTCGTCCAAGCAGCTCACACTTACAGTAGATTCTCACTGGCGAAGCTGCCAGCAGCAGAGGGCGGGGGAGCTGGGAGGAGGCGGCGGGAGCGGGTGGGAGGTGCAGAGCGGTGTGGCCGCGGAGAAGACGGAGCTCTAGACACAGCGGGAGCGCGCCGTGCCGGTGCAGTTTCCACCTCGCCTTCGCAGTCGCGCACACACCGCCTCCTCCCCGGGCAGCAGGAACCGCCGCAGCGCCGCGCCGCCGCCGGGTGCCGCGCTCCTGCCCGCTTGCTGCCGCCAGTACCTCCCCTGTCCGCGCACAGCCCGCAGCTATTTCCTTCTGCCAGCCTCTCTGAACTCTCCGGGTCTTTTCCTTAGCTCGACTCTTGCAGTTTCCCCACCTGGGTTTTCTCAACTCCTCTCCCTGTATCCTTAACCACTCTGCTTTTTCCCCCTATTTTGGGGGTGGGGGGGCGGATTTCTTCTTAAGATGACTTGTCTTCCTTACCCTCTTCCACTTCAGCCCTAAAGACTTAAAAGGAGCCTCTATCTTTCCCCCAGGAATATCGAAGAGACCTCAATCCTTAAAATTCTTAGGAGGCAAAGGATCAGGACGCGGGACCTTCTCGATACACTTGAGGCCATTCTAGAACTGCATTATCAACGATAACTAGTATTTCATTTAACCCACTGGAAAGGAGGGAGAAAGGTGCCAGAAGCAAACTTGAGCCCGCTCAGAGGATCCGTGGTCCCCGCCTTTGCAGGAGCCGCGTGCAGGAAGGCGAAGACCCCACGGGGAACCAGGAGGAGCCGCGAGCCTTTCGCCCCTTCGGCGAGGCCGGAGCCGTGGACTGAACCGCGCGGGACAGCGGCGGCGGCGGAGGCCAGGAGAAGATGCGGGGCTCGGGGCCCCGGGGTGCGGGATGCCGGCGGCCCCCGGGCGGCAGCGGCGTCTCCCCCAGCACCCCTGCGTCTTTGGCCGGCTGCTACTCCGCACCTCGCAGGGCCCCCCTCTGGACGTGCCTTCTCCTGTGCGCGGCGCTCAGGACCCTCCTGGCCAGCCCCAGCAACGAAGGTAGAGCAATGGGGTGACTGGGGGCGGAGGGGCAAGGCGGGGCCTGGAAGTGCCGGTCGGGGCGTGCTGGACGCTGCAGCCTCGAAAGAAATCTCCCTCCTGTTCTGGAAATTAACGTGTCATCAGCTTTCCTTAGCCCTTGGCTCGCCGTCTGCTCTCTGATGGTATTGTTTGACAGCAGCTGCTCGAGTGCTAGGCGAGCAACCTGCCTGTGCTCAGAGGCTGGTTGGGGGGCTGGGAAGTTGGAAGCCAGGGGGAAAGAGGCGTCCGAGACCCTTGCCAGGAGGATGGGTGCGGCTGGGGCTCACAGGAAGCGCGTGGGGGGAGTGCCATTTCGGGCTTGGAGGAGTGGGAACTGTTTGAAGCACAGCGACAGGGATCTCCGGAGCGGTGGGGCTTTTAGAAACCGTTCTTTGAGACTGGTGATGGGAAACGTTGTGGGGGTGGCTGAACGCTTTTATTTGGAGGGAAAGTGCCTTCTGGGAGCTGTTATTTAGGGCATCACCAGCTGCTATTCTGGGGTGGATGGCTAGAGCTCTTATTTCCCGAGGGAGGGGGACGGCGCCCTGCACTGTAGGATGCCTTTCACTTTGGGGTCTCATGAGCCTACTAAGGCGAAAGTGGAAGAGGGAGAGGTGAAATGCAAGGGGAGGCGGATGGAAGTGAGGGAGTGTCACGGCCAGGAAGTTGCTGTTGGACCCCAAAGGGGCTTGTGTCCGTGTTTTGATAAGGGAAAAGTCCGGGGGTGGCCGGGTACCAAATGCAGGAGTCAGTCCCCAGAGCTCTTCCCTACGCCCGGGACCCAGAAAACTGTCCCTGCTTCCCACTGGGAGACTAGGGCCGGCCGTGGGAGCAGCACCTGTGCAGCGCTCGGTGCTCCCAGATCTGTGCGCAGCCCCTTGACCCACCACCGCCCCGCGCGCAACCCGGGGCCTCCGAGGCCCCTTCGGTGGAGGTCTTTCCTCTAAACGGGACTGCGCTCTGCGCTCGGGTCTCAGCTCCAGGGCGCGTTCCTCTACCATGGGGCAGCACTTCAGATCCTGACCAAAGCTCAAGAAGATGTCAATTCCGCCACAAAAACATCAAAAACCGTATACCCTAACTGGAGGGCTGGGATTTTGATTTGGGTTTCCGGATGCCGCGAGTGAGGCACAGAGCGTTAAAAATTTCCTTCCACCCCTAGGGCAGGGGACGCTGGACCGGAAAAATGAATCTGCGGAGTCGTGTGTGTCCTCCTGACTCGCATGGGTTTTGTCTTGGCTTCAGGAAAAGGAGCTGAGCTGGTGTCGGAGCCCTGGGAGCTAGCTCCCTAGGAACCTTGCGAAGGCAGGGCAGATGGAGACTGGCCACGCTATTCCATCCGCCCCAGGAATTCTCTTATTTCTATGTTTTTAAATTTGATTTAAGGGTTACGTGTAGTTTGATCTATCTGTCTTCAATCTCCAGTGCTTAATCCAAGCAATCTTCATTTTTCCCTTCCCCCATAAAGTTGAAAAAGTGTTATCTGAAGTCTTAGTGAATTTATTAACGTCTCCTGTTAGATTCATTACACTAGGATTCCAGGGATTATAGCAGGGTTAAGAATCCTTTTATTAAATGTCTTATTCACCAAAAGGGGCACCCTGGTTTGAATTTAAAGATAGTAATATGCATTCTCTTATGCTCCATCATATATATTTTTCCAGGTGCTATGGGGGAAGGGGAATAGTTAGGCATGAAAAGGAGCAGTAGCTCTGGATCAGAGAAGGGGAAGAAATGAAGTCCTGGAAAGGGTGCTGCTGAATGGAAACCTCTGCCAAGACTGTGTGGGGAGGAGGAAGAGGCACATAGACATGGAGGGAAGCAAGGAAATAGCTCTGGTCTCCTAAAGTGTTGTAAGTGGAGCTCAATCTTGTGGAAGATAGACAGGCTAATTGTATAAACATAAAACCCACGGTTGTATTGTCCTTACACTGGAGAGTGGAGCACAGCAGAACTTGGGCTACAGAGCCAGGAGGTTGCAGGAATCTAACCAAAAATGAACCCTACTTTTCACCCAGTCCTTTGAAGACTCTAAAAATAAAGACAGGTGTGTTGTTTGGAGCAGATTTTGTAGTGTGTCACTATTTCATGTAATTAAAAAATAAAATCTTATTAATATGTGTAATCTCTCCATCCCATCTTGCCCAACACAGTTTTCCATCTTTCCATTAGTGTCATCCCAGACCTTTATCTCTGTTCTCTAAAATTTATGTTCTTCTCTTCTTTTTGTTTCCCCATCACAGTTTTGAAATGGAATAAGAATATATTAAGATATTTATAACTGCAGTCAGTTTATTTATTTAAAGATTCAGAATGAAGTTTCTAAACTTTTTCTTGATTGTTTATTTCTGGAGGGACTCGAATATCAGGGGAAGAAATATGTATGAAGGCTCTGAATCTATTAATAACTTGCTCTGATATGCTTTGCTTTTTACAACCTATAAGTGCTTAGTGATTTCTCAGGCAGTAATGTGTATATAGGGTAAGACAAAAGTAGGTTGGTTGACAGTTGGGAGTATGAAAAAATTTATTTTGTACTATTATTTATTAATTATGTTATTATTTTATGCTTTTGCCTCACTCTGTATATATATAACATGAAATATAATATTCCTGATATGTGACAAAAATTCAAGGCAGAAAGAAATAAATGTGTTTACATTGATAATTAGTATTCCAGTCATTTGTAAAAGTTAACTTTGGTAGGTAAATAAGCAGAACTGAACACAAAAACCCAAATGTATCAACAAGTGAAAATGTTAACAGATTCAGTAAGTAAAGGGAACATGTCCACTGTTACAAATACTGGGGGTGGCCCTGAACTTGTTCAGTAACTGCCACTTTTTTACTGTCTGGAAATATATTTGTAAACAAGCATTATTTGACAAGTGGTTTTCACAGCAGGGATTCTTGGCCAATTACCATTGAACAGCTCTGCATTGAAAATGATTCACCCGCAGTGAATCAAGCTGAATCCATTGAAGCTACAGTCAGTAATGTCCTAGTAAAGTGCTTCTGACAGTTGTCAGCAGTTTGTATTTGAAAAGTCCAGTTCCTTGTCTCTGAATGTTTTGTATATTTGAGAAAGTGGGATGGAGGAGGTCTTGGGGGGTAAAACTCCATAAGGGGAAAAATTGGGGTTAAATTGTCTGAAAAACAGTCATAAAATTGTAGGTGATTTCATTGGAAAGAAAGAAGAAGAAGAATGTTTGTTTTAGGGTTTTTCTTGGTTTATAATAGGACCAGGTCCATAAAACAGATTGGAGGCCATAATAGATTTGTAAAGCGAAATGGCTTTGTTGTGTAGCCCTGTCATCCTGTTGTAATTCATTTCCTTTTAGGTAAAGTGACAGGGCCCCACAGAATGGGACAGTAAAATCCTTCCCTCACCAGGAAACCACTAAACAAAAAGGAAGCCATTACCCCTGTTTGAATCATAGATTCTTGGAACTCTAAGGGATTATGAAGAGTTTTGGATTTTCGCTTTATGAAGGGGGACAGAGGAGGTTGAGTCTTGAAATTTTAACACTTTTTTTTGAGGTAGACAAATGTAGTCTTGGATGTCAGGGTGAGAGCTAAGATTTTATTTCTCCATATAAGATGAAAAAGAGAGGGGACAATCCCTACATTTACCATGGAGATTTCTTGATTAATTGGATATATTCTTGTAATATTGCCACTTGTAAATACTTTTAATTTTTTATTTCAATTGCCATAAAATACAACTGGTATTGTAAAAAGGTATATTTTTGTATTTGGAAATTCATTACATACCATTATTTATATTTTTAATACTATATAAGATATGACCACTTGGAGTATCTATACATAAAATATCACGAGATAATATAGCTAATTATAGACAAACATTCCCAAACAGTCTAAATATTAACCTTTATTCAATAATGTTATGGTTGAGAATATAACTATACTTTAGTTGTTTTTCTCTATATTTTTGTTGATTGATTTGACCAAATTCAATTTTCTCCCCTCAGAAAGATTTTTTAATATATTTGCTTGTTGACTAATTTCTCTTTCATTTGGAAGAATCCTTTCTACCTTTGACTGTAAAAGGTAGAGTATATTAACTAACTACAGCTAGTTTTCCTTTTATGAGTTAGTATAGCTCTTTTCCTTTTATGTTATGATGTTTTTAAAGAGGAAAAATCTGCTAATACTGCAAAGCAATAACTTGTGTCAAAAGTGTTAGTAACAATACTTTATTTTTAAATTTAAATTAACAGATATGATCAATTTTACTAATGAATTACTTGAATTTAAGTTAGCAGAAGTGCCTAATTATTCAAAGGTGATTATGACACTTAGTAATTTTAAAATAACCTTACAATTGTTTTTCATAAAGCTTGAAAATTAACTGAACTTTCAATATACAGACTTATTAATCATTGAAAACGTATTGCAATATTTGTCCTTTCTTTTCAGAAAGTGAATTTTGACTACCAAAGCAAAGTGAGAGCTAAAAATGTAAATTCTTACCTTAGAGACTCAGAATGATTCTTGATGTTCTATTATCTCTGGTGAATATGTATTTATCTATAGAGCAGAATAGCCCCCTCTGATATGCTTTCTTGGGTAAATACACATTTAGTTATTTTTACCAGAATTTATAAATCAGTTGCTTAGGTAGTGATTTCTTCAAAGGAGTTATCCTACTGTATTGTATACATAAATACAACTGATGGTATTTTTAATTGACATTAAAAATCACCAAATGATCTACCCCAGACCAAGCAGAGCACTTAGGTTTCAATGGGTGTATATATGAGTAGCTAAAAAATAAAATGAGTTCTAAAGACTTTGGAAACTCATTAATATCTTCATTTTTTTTACAAAAAGTTAATAATATATCTTTAATGTAATAAAAATGGGTCCATTCAGTGAGATGTACTGATATAAGAAACAGATTATTAACAGGAATCGCTGACCTATATGTAAGAAATTTTGAAACACCGTGTAGCAATTAGGGAGCTGAAAGCTTTGACAGTTACTGTGAAATGGCATCTGAATTATTGTTTCCGTTGAAAAAGTTTAAAACAAATTGTAAATGATTCACTTTTAAGTACTTAGTCGTGAACTTCCAGAACAAGTAGCACGAGGGCACAGGAGAGTCTCCTTTTACCTTGTATTTACTTTTCCCTATTGAGTTTCTGCCTTCCAGACATTTGTTTCTTCGAAGTTGATGAAGTAGATTTTAAAGTGTTGAACAAGACAGAACTTTCCCTTTAAACAAGAAGAAATAAATTTTGAATTCAGTTTATAGATTTTAAATCAAAATTTGGACAACAACTCATTGTTGATAATGCATTTATTAACATATACAAGGTGTCATTATGAAGAACTTGCCACAAAATACTAATAGGATTACTGATGCCATAAATTGTCCTATAAAATAGGTATTTATATATCAAGTTACATATATAAAGTGACATATGTTCTTGAGTATTAAAACTTGATTGGAATTTGTATATTTCTTCTGACTGTACATTTGACGTATAAGATAAAGTCATTCCATTCATTCTGATCACATAAAATCAAAAGATGTCTCTAATTTAAAATTCATATCACAGCAATTATGAAACAGTTATTTAAAATATATTTCTTATCAATGAATTTCATTGGAAATGGAGATTTTTAAATTCCCTTTTAGCTTATTTCATTGCCATCATAAAAAATTCTTGCTGAAATGATCCGTTAGTGTAAAGCAAAAACATAAATTAACTTAAAAAGAGCGTTACGTACATAAAAATTTGAGTTGTATCTTGAGAAAGGTCTGGTAATTTATGGTATTGTTCTTTTTCTGTTGTTGTTGTTTTCTAAAAGCTCAAGGTTCTCATCTAGTATCTCTGATAAGAATCCCAGGTTTTGCAAAGTCATAAAATGAAACTAATTTTGTAGGTGCATCACAGCATGTTTTTGAAAACCAGTGTGGTTAGTGCAATGGCCTGTATTAACTGCCATTTAGTGTTAGCATAATTTTCAAGTGACTTTTTTACCTTTACTGATTTAAATAAACCATAAGAAATCATTTCTGCTAATTAAAAATTGCCCCAAAATCCTATTAAATTTTGTGTGTTTTCCTTTAGAGTACCACTTAACAATCTATTCTGTCTTCAGAAAACCTAGTTCATTCTGTTCATAATTAAGCTTTATTCTAGCTCTTCTTCTCCTATGGCCTTTAATTTCTGATCAGTTGCTCTGTTATTTTGTCAAAACCACATACATTATTTTTTAAATTAATAGAGAGTATATCAAACTATAGATCATGCATTCTTTCTTCTATACAACTCAAGTGTTCATAGCTTTACTTGTGGTGCATATCTGAGGCAGAGTGCAGTAACTTGGCTGAGTGTTAGCATATATGCACACACACACATTTTGGGGTGTGTGAAAGATCATGGTGAAGCTGGAAGAAATGGTGAGGAGCGATAATGTGGTATGACTATGAACTTGATATTAATAAAAATGCTTGGGTTTTGTTTTTTATATACTTTTTTAAAATACCACCCCCACCACACACATACACACAAACAATCTGTAATAATATTTGTTTAACTCTGACACTGAAGATATAAGTCCCCACCTAATGAAAACAAACAAACAAGCAAACAATCTCAGTCCATTTTACTTCATCCATTTAGGTTCTTTCCTTCTATTTCTCTGCAAGTTGTTTTGTTAAATTATGACAAATACTTGTGGCATTAGACACCCCACAGATTAAATAGTTGGGATTCAAGTATCTGTGATCGTTCTAATTTTGGCCTATTGCCCAAGCCATCTTCTGTATCTGTTACACATGTTTTTGCTTCTAACTAAACTGGGCCCATCACTCTGTTAAATAAATGATTCTGGCATAAAAAAAATCAAACAGCCAAACCTGAGGTTTGAAATATTTTGCACATGCTTTGTGAGAAAATGTTCCTACTTGGAAACATGTTTTGGGATAAGTATTGGAAGAATTAGATAAAATACAGTCTGTTCTTTTAGTCTTAGATGAGCAGTTCCTTTTTTCTCCTACAGTAATTCCACACTCACATCTTTCTTCCTTCTCCTGCTCTCCTTCCCTCCTTCTCTTCCTTTCTCTTTTTTATATGCATACTTTATTTTAACACATTTTAGTAGAAGTGTAACTTACAGCAAAGTGCAGAAATCAAAAGGATACAAATGTGTGAATTTTCACTAAAAAGAAGAATCTGCATCCTTCTTTTCCCTCCCTCCCTCCTTCATCTTATCATCCCTGTCTGACACTACATTCATACAAAGTCAAAACAAGGTAAGAAGATAAGAGCCCTTGTCGCTTGTGTTCCAACACTTCAAGGAAGTTGTGATTTCAAACTGGGTGATAAGACAGTAGTCTCCTTCTATTAAATAAATCATTGGATCCAGTCTCTAAGGTACAAAGTAGATTATGTCAAGCCAAGTCATACTATTTTTATTTTTTACTTAATTTATGAATCAGAAGTACAAGAGTTTAAGGTATTGCTGTCAGTTTTGTGCTTCTTATAAAATTGCTCACTTATTTACTTTGCCCTGGCTGTCCCTTCCTCTTCCAGGATGCTTGTTAATGTCTTTTCTGTGGAAAGACAAACTCAGCAGGCAGATTGGGCTGACACCAGTTCCTCCCAGCAGTCCACAGCAGGAGCTTTCTCTTAGAGCCAGATTCTAACTTTCCACCCAGAGCTCTGGCCTTGTGTACTAGCTGGACAGGTGAGGCAGACCGCCTGGTCTTGTGGAAGAAGACAATGGACTCCCTTCTCCCTCAGAGTTTCACTCTTAAGTGTAGTGATGGGATAACACGTTTCCTACAAAGGGGGTATAACAAACCTTCTGAGAAAGTAGAAAATACTTGGAAACTGTGGTGTCTGAAGGATTTTAACCATGTCTAGTTTTAAACCACCACATCAGATTTTTCTACTAGGAAGGAGGGAACAACAGATTTAATCTTATGGATCTGAGATCACTATTTTTTTAATGTAAGTTTGTGAAACAAAGTAGGGAAATAATTTAATGATATGGAATTATTATTCCATATCAGAAAAAAGATGAACCAGTAAAAAAACTTGTCTTTGACATTGAAAAATGAACTAGTCTTTGTTGTTGTTGTTGTTGCTAGTTTTCTATTTTTGACGTCTAAGTTCTATTGTTTATTAACCCTTAAGCTCTGTGGACACTCATTTCGCTACTTTTTTCTTAACCTCAGTTCCTTTTTTTATAATTTAGTGCTACCTACTTTTCCTAATTGTTGTGGAGAACAAACAAATGAAGCAATTTTCTAATTGGCAGAGTACTAGGCAAATATGAGTTGTGGGAAGGTAGCTGATTAAGACTCTGCATAGTTCATGTACGTAAGCACGTCACCTGCTGCGTAAAGATCAGGATATATGAAAGCACTGGGTGCAGCAGTTTTGTGGTTTTAAGCTTATGTTATATGAGGAAACTTCCTTAAGAAAAAGAAATACCAAAGTAGCTTACTTTTGCAAATATAAGAGGAAAACACTTTACTGGTGCTTCAGTGGCTGGCAAATGGTCCATGAATTGAGGGCCCTGTAGCTCAATTTTAATTAAGTCCTCAATAATTGTGCCTTGCACTAGTAGTGATGTGTAGTGCAAATGGGGAGATGTAAAGACCGTGCTGTGATCTCTTAGTGGTGTCATTTTGAACCAACCACCTCAGATTCCATATAATTAAAATGAGGTGGTGACATACCCAGGGTTATTGTACAAATAAAAAGAGAATGTGCGTATGTTGCCTGGTAAAATTCCTAGAGTAAAACAGGTACATAACAAATGTTAGTTCCTATCTTTCCTCCACTACTAAATGTAGGATATTTGAGATAGGATTTCACAATCATAGTTTATCATCTTCCTTGTACTGGACGATTATAGGGAATCTGGGACAAGAGAACAATCTAACAAAAACAATTACTATGCAAATTTTTCATAGGGCTATCCAAGATCAAAATCAGCCACGTGAGGCTGTTCTAATTTTCAGTTGCTTTCCTCATTTAATATTGAACACTGGGAATTGATTAGTTAACAAAGGGGAAAAACATTAGTATAAGGATCAGGGTTGTAGATGTTGAAATTTACCTCATTATTCCACAGGGAGGTCAGATGTTGCCTTTTAGCCACAAAACATACCAATATATATCTTCAAATATTTTAGATACTTAATTCCTAGCATAGCACATAGTCCGTTTTACCATATGTCAGTAAATTTCAAGCTGTGTGTCACAAGAATTTTTAAAATGTGCAATACCTAACTATTTGGTCAGGGACACTGATCTCTTTTCCTTTAGATTGTGAAATAAAAAGTGACAACAGCCACCCTGGTCAGTGTGGCTCAGTTATTTGGAGCATAGTCCAGTCGACTGTAAGGTCATGAGTTTGATTCCTAGTCAGGGCACAGGCCCAGGTTGCAGGTTCCATCTCTGGTGTGGGTCCATACTGGAAGGCAACCAATCAATGTTTCTCTCTCCTGTCAAGGTTTTTCTCTCACATCCATGTTTCTCTCTATATATCTTTTCCTCTCTTCCAGAAAGCAATGAAAACATAATGTCCTGGGATAAGGACAAAAAAAATGGCATTAGCCAACACAACAATAGCTATCCAGTGTGAATGAATCAAAATTATATCGATTTTTTGGTATACCACATAATGTTAGTAATTAGTGTATGTGTGCCATAAGATGAAAGATGTTGAAAATCATATATATATGGAGTAAAATTCATGTGTATGTGTGTATACATACACAAGGTAGGACAAAATTAGATTTACCATGTGAAAAATAATACAGTAACTAATAAATAATTCTATAAGAATAAACTGAAGTATAGTAGTAAGCGTGCACACAGAGGATAATGTGGAGTCTTGGGGATACTTGCTGTCGTGGTCATGCATAGCTCCGATATTTCCCTCCTCACCAAATGCTCAATTAACCCTCCGGTCGTTGGGCTGCTGCACACTGAGGTGCCCTATATTAACATCTTTCCATTGCCAGAAACCCTACAAGGCAAAATACCTTCCCACACATTACTTCCTTTTCATTTCAGTGCATGTATTCTTTACCTTTTGAATTGGTTTCTGTTACTTTAATACATAAGCAACCCAGTTCTCAACCACTAGCTCAGGCCACACTCTAGACCTAGTTTTACATACCTCAAATCCCATTAAGCAAACACAAAAGTGCTATTTATTGCTGATTACTACCCTTGCTCCGTTGGAAATACAAGGCTGTTTTGAAAACATATTTTTGACAACTTCTGGTATTGTATTTTTTAGGCAATACAGTTTCTTGTAACAAATGAAGGGAATGAAAAGTTCAGTGCAAAATATATTCACTTTTTTGTCCCCTATCAAGTCAATTCCTTGGGTATTTTTTTCTCTTTAATGTGGACAATCACACAATAATTAATAAATGATTAATACAAGAATAAACTTTATTTTGTGTACTCACAACTGAAGTACAGTTGTAAAAGTGCACAGAAATATTGATGTGGAGTCCTGGGGATATTTGCTGTCCCCAGGATATTTGCTGCACAGGCTTATATTCAATATTTTATAATCACTTTTATGCAGTTTATAATTTTACAGTGCTCTATAGTTCACAAACTTTACTAACCTACATTGTCCTATAAGAATTCCATAAAAAAATCCTGAAGTATTATTCCATGAGAATCTCATAAAAAATCCTATAAATTAGATAATTCATTGTTATAAAGAAAGAAACTAAAACAAGAAAGTTTGATCTATTAAAAAGAAATGAGGGAACTAGTTTCAAAGCTCAAGTCTCACGACCACAGAACCAACGCTTCGCTCAGGAGTCAGGAGGCAGGAGGCTCTGGACTGTGGGGGAGTCCACCAGAGCTGGGCGACCTTATGCAAGGTAGACAACCTCCCTGTGCCTATGCTTTCTTGTCTGTAAAGTGGAAATAGTAATCTGGTAGGCTCATAAAGATTAAGTGCATTCACATCAATATAGTGTTTTTAAAAGTTCTGACACACAGTAAGCACTGTATAAGTTTTAATGTTATATATACTGAAAAAAACTGTGGTTTGGCACTCTGACATTTAACAAGGTCTAATTTTCTACCTTTGTCACTGAGTACTGTCCTATATTTGTTATAAGTGGAAATATCAGAAGAAAAGCACTAGACTTCTGTTCAATTGCCCAAGCAATCCTTGTTTACTCCCTGGGCACACTGTTCAATGGCTCTCGAACGCCCTCAGAGCAAATCTAAACTCCTTCAACCTGAGTACAAAGCTCTCAGTGACCTGCTTCTGGCCCACCTCTCCTGCCATGTCCCTCCTGTCTGGGAGGTGCAGTCCAGGCTCCTGTGGGGGAGACCTGTTGTCTGTGCATTTGGATTCTGGGTGCTCAATAGGAGACAGCTCTTCTCTTCGCCCAGGTAATGTGATCTTCGTGCCTGGGTCTATGTGGTAGGAAAGACCACTCTCCAGTTTTCCCAAGATTGTGTGCCAATTCTTATTGCTTGTGTAGCATATTACACAGGGTTGGAATTGAGTTTTTCTCTTACTTGTACATTTCTGATAGTTGATAAGAATAGAAATTGTTGTAAAAACCCCAGCTGGTGAGGCTCAGTTGGTTGGAGCATCATCCCATAACTGAAAGGTTGGTGCATGTGCCTGGGTTGCAGGTTAAGTCTCCAGTCAGGGTGCATGGGATAGGCAGCTGATTGATGTTTCTTTATCACATCCATGCATCTCTCCCTCTTTTTCTACCTGCATTCCCCTCTCTCTAAAGTCAATACACATGTGTTTGGGGAAGGATAAAAATAATTGCAGTAAAAAATAAAGGTTAATCAGAGAAAGAGTTCTCTTCTGAACATTTGGAGAATTTCCTACTAATGGAAATATTATGATTTGCCAGCTAAAGCAAGTTAATTCCAAGAAAACTGGCAGTAGAATTTTTTTTATATTTAACAAATACATCAGTACGAAGAAAGATTTGCCTCTCTATAAACTCAAAGAAAGTCAATTCCAACTATATTATAAAGAAGCATGTTATACCCTGTAATTTTATGTTTAATGAATGAAGATTAGTATTATATTTATAAATATACATTTAATGAATGACTATTATTGAGTAACTTCCATGCTCCTTTGAAGACACTGCTTTTAACCAAACCTAGTCCCACCTTATTATTCTTGGTGAAAGAGCCAATGTAGCTCTTTTCCCAAATCCATAACAATATACTTTAGAATCTCTGGTATCATAGAGTCTCTTCTAAATTGGGAAGTTACCAACTCAAAGATTGTATGATTTGATGACCAAAAACAAGTCATTAAAAAGAAATTTGGCAGTAGAAAAATTTATTTTAGATTTACCAAAAGTATCAATGAGAAGAAAGTTCTACTGAGATTGGCATATCACTGGAAAATAATTCATTGCTATCCGTGATTTAATTAACTAATGCTTTCTGCCCTCTCTTTCTTAAGATCAACTCTCAAATTCATATGACTTGAGTCCCTATCAACCAACAAAATATATTATTTCTGCTTTAAGCATGTTTTAATTTTACCTCTAGCAAAACAATTAATATAAAAAATCTGTTTCTTAATGGTTTAAATGTCTTAGAAGGAGATGGATTTACCCTTTCATTTGTTCTAGATTTCCTGGGTTATTTAAATTGTCATTTACTTTATGAAGCACTTTAAATTTACAACTTGGTAGGAATTCTTAATATTGCAGGGAAAGTAGCAGGGAAACAGACACCATCAACCATGTGAATAGGATAGCATTAAGAATAGATTTATAAAAGAAAAAATTTAAAGTATAATAATAAATGGCTTTTTAAGCACAGTTTGGTTAGTGTCTGATTAGTGTGTTTAATGCTAACCAGCATCTGGTTAGTATATTTAGTTAACCATCCCTCTTGAACATATTTCTACTTACTCTAAAATTATGGCAAATATATTAGAAATATAAAAGGGTTAACAATGTATTCTACTAGGCTAAGAAATCTTTGAATTTCATTTTTCTCTAGATTAGAGGGATAATTATAATAACTGCTATGAAGACTCTCACCATATAACCTCTTTCAATTCTTGCAACAACCTTGTAAAATGGACATATTTATTCCATTTTACCAGTGGGAGATTGGATTTGGGGGAAGTTAAATAACTTGCTTTGAGTCACACAAGAAATAGAATAGGAACTGGGCATGTTTGGGGGTGAAGCTCTTTGTTGTATATACTATGCTACATATTACATTTATATAAATGTACTTTTTTATGTGTGCCTACCATCTTTCAAGGAAAGAATCATGTTTCATTACAAAAAGTACATGTTTTATAAGAAATTCAGTATAATACAAACATAAGCAAAGTGTATGGGGAAATGGAAAACTTATATCAAGAAAATCTCACTATCATCAATGCTAAAGCCATCGAATAGAAAACTTAAATGTAAACTTTCAGTTATACAGTTCTCATTTCCTGGCAGAAAATCTGTCAGTTCATCAGGAAAAATCATTTTTCCCTGACTCTGGGGTTTGAAAGAAGCTGATTTCAATGTTGTTTGTGTTTGGGGTATTGAACAATGCCAGGAGTAATATTCTTAACAGTTTTCAAAATATGCAGAATTGATTTGTACTAATAGGTTCTTATATAAGTCATCTTTGAAAGTTAAGGACATAATATTACAAGTGGTTTTCAAAATTTTTAAACAGCAGAAACTCTTATTAAAAAGAAGCCACTGCGGAACCCCAGTACATGTGAGCAGACAACAACAGAATTACTGGGAGTCTCCACCCTATTTTTACCTCCTCCCTCCTTAACTGTTTGTGCCTCTGAGCCATCTCTTTAGAACCCTGGGGGACATTGTGAACTCTGTGAGAACTGCTGTGTAAAAAATACAAAAGAAATGTTGTATAGAAATCAGCATGCTCCATTCTGACTTGTAACTTCCTAACAATGTCACTAAAGAATAAATTATAACATGTTGTAAAGTTTACTGTGGACCAGTGATGTCTAACCTTGAGTCGCTCATCAGAGCCAACCTGACTATTGATAAATTATCGTGATTTCTCTCTCCAGTTTCAGTTGCCTGTGGTCAGCCACAGTCAGAAATACTAGATGAAAAATTCCAGATATAAAAATTCATACATTTTAAATCGCCCCGGTGATCAGAATAGTGTGTGAAATCTCGCGACATCTGGCTCTGTCGCCCTAGGACGTGAACCATCCCTTCCTCCAGAGCAACCCCGCAGCATGCCCTTGTTCGTAGTCACTGAGCAGTCGCCTTGGTCATCAAGAGAACTGTCGAGGTATCCTGGAACTTGTGTTCCAGTAGCTCTACTTTGCTTCAGAATAATTCAGAGTAGTGTTGCCAGACATTTATTGTGATTTTACATCACCGCAACAATCCAACTGTGCAATGGGTAAATTCACCTCATTGAATAGGACAGAGTATAATTCAAATGTTGTCTGACTTTTAAATAAAGTATAAAAACCACTTGGGTGATAGGGACTTTCTAAGATTCAGTGTCTTTGAATCCACCTAATGTTTTAGGTTTTAGAAAGGGGCTGTGAGTTTGCATTTTTAAAAGCACTGTAGGTTATTTTAATGCATGTGATAGAAACATCACACTTAAAAACCCTGAAAAGAAAATATGGCATGTATATATAATATATGTATATATAATATATCTATATATATACACACACACACACATATATATAAACACTCAGAAATGCTATGTAGATGTTTTCTATTAATCGCAAAATGGAAAATATAAAAATGTGCTAAGGTTAAGTGATATATATTTTTATCAGATAGCATTATACAAAATAAGGAAATACAAGATATTAGAAAGTTGTTAAAGAAAATGCTAAAATGCAGAAGAAAAATTTCTAAATATGGTTTGATATACAAAAAGCGATACAGCCATTGGTATCAGAAATGATCCTCAAGGTGTATGCTTTAGTTAATATTTCTCATTTATATTCTCCAATAATATTACATGCATTTGGAATGTGTTCATATATATCCATAAGTGTCAAATGTCAATTCAGATTATTATACTCTAGAAGCCTGCCATGGAGGATATAGAAGTATTATTTCGTAGGTAATATAAATTTAAACAAGCGTCTACTCTTAGGGACACTTATTGGAAGGTTGAACAATCAACAGGATCCTTCCTGTTTATTCACTAGTATACCCTCAGGGCCTAGAACAGTTATTGGTACCTAAGTAGATGCTTAATAAATATGTTGAATAACAGAATCCTATTCATTGCAGGTGTCATATTGCAGAGAACTAGAATAGAAGTTAAGGCAGTGACTTAGACTTTTTCCTTAGTTATTTATATATTATCTATATTATTTAGGATTAGGTCCCAGGTAATATAAAAGTGTCCAATAGTAATTTAAAATGTAGAGAATGTAGGTGCTGTCTAGTGGATTAGGGTCAGTGGCTTAATGGTGTCAGCACAGAAATCATTGTGATTTTTTTTGCCTTACCCTCAAGTTTGTTGCCTCATGGTGGCAAGAAGGCCATTCCATTTCTAACTGTCCCACCCATTCAGAACAACAAGAATAAGGGAAAGACAAGACACATGAGCCACGTCAGCTTCACTATTCCTTCAGCTAGGACAAGAAAACTCCCCAGAAACTGGGGGCTCAATTTCTGTTCATATCTCATTGGCTGAACCTGTGTAACAAGGATACCAGATTCGCTGAAGGCTAAGTCATAGAAACATGTTTATCATTATTTTTTGAGGCCAGTCATGATGTGTTGTCTGTTGCTGGGCACATTGTCCCTCTAAACACAAGGAAAATCCTGATAGCAAGGAAGGAGAAAGGACATGAGCATTGAATAGGCATAAAACAGTGTCTGTCCCAATGCCACAGAAAATGGAAAGTACTTTTACTTTGTTTCCTTTTCATACTTTGTAAAAATACAGTAAACCTCCTACTGAGGTTATATTTTGACTAAAATAGATTTTAGGCGCCAGGTCATCAACCTTATACCATGTTAAGATATATACTTCATTGTATTTTAGTAGACTGACTCAAAAAGTACTTTCCGGCTCTCATGAATGACTCCAGCTGTTTTAAGATAGATGATTGAAGCTGAGTTGTAAAACATTTATGCTCAGTCACCTAAAACTTGGGAACAGTATTTGTTTGTACTTGTATCAGTATTGCTGTATATTTTGACTAGTTTTTGATGACAAATAGTTATCCAAAAATTTCTTGTAGTATAATTTTTTTCCATTTTAGATAACAAAGAATCATTATGTTGGGTTTGTATCAGAATGAAGTTTACATCACAACTAAACTGTAACCCTGACATGAGAATAATGATTCCTGTGCCAGTCAGTCAAAAATTGGTTCATTTCTCATTTTACAAAAAGAGCAATTGGGCCACCCAGTTGTTTGCTCATTTTTTGGAAGTGCCTTCACCTTAAAGCACAGACTACAAACTTGTAAGTTTCTGTTTGAGTGCACTTTCAGATCTAGTCATCATTTATGCTACCCTGCAGGCTGGAAGGCTAATAATTATATAGATTGGTTTGTAGTTTGGTATATTTCAATTAAGCATTAGGGGTAATGAGAACTGGGGTAAAGATTCTTTCAAAATACAGAATCAGCTTTTCATACATTTGTCATTCTATTTTTACGTTACTTCTTAACATCTAAAGGCAAAGTAATTTTGGGCAAACGTTTACTTAGTTTGCCCCAGTTAACATCCTTAGAGCATAATACATAGAAAATTAAAAGTTAAAAAAAAAGAAGATTCATCTTTGTTGCTTACTTTTTTTGATTTCCTGAAACTTGTAACTTCCTGGAATCTTATTGGAAATTTGATACTGAACTGTGATTGCCCCAGGAAAACCAAAGTTTGCTTTGTTTAGATTAATATAACTGAAAATTTTTACTATTGTAACATTAATGTAGATGCTGTCTTCTGTAATACACTGTTCCCCATTCCTTGACTTAACGAAACATGGATATATAGGTGCTGAGTTTTGAAGGAGTGAACGTTTGAATTCAGCGAGTCCAGCATCGGGGGGGAGTGTGATGTGGAAAGGAAGACAGAGAGCTCTGGAGTTGGACAGTCTCACATTTGGATTCCAGTTATGCTCTTATTAGCTCTGGGACCTTGGACCACTGCCCTAGTTAGCTCTTCTCAATTTCAGTTTCCTCCCCTGTAAAATGGAAAATACACTATACTAAAAAGATCATTTGTAGGGTTAAGTTTTGTAACATGTATTAAGTACAGAATATCAGTCTCAAATACTGGTATTAGAAATATCAGAATTGAGGTCTTCTAAGTAAAATCCCTTCCCTAAACTCACATAGTACCAAACCAGAACCATAGGATTAATGAGAATTCTCTGTGCAGTGAACCATTCTCAGAGTGAATTGTGAATAAGCACATTTATTTCAAGTGTGAGGATTTATCCTATTTTATATGGAATAGCTTTGTATACTACCTATTTGCATTATGGTGAGGAACTAAGGAGTGTATTTTGTTATGTGACAATTTTCAAGTCCTTTACTTCATCTAATTTTGACTTTTTCTTTAGAATGAAATCACTGTGTAAGATTTGACAACTTTGGTTACCACACCTAACAAGGTAGCCACTGAAAACCATATGGTTTTGCTCTTTTTATGCCATGTGTGCTGTGAGTGTAGCAGACTGCTCATTAGTCATCATTTAGCTGTCAGTGAGTTTCAGTGTTACCTTTGCCTAAATACTTTGTATGGCCTCACCAGTGAATACTAATGGAGGATAACTTTTTTCCCATCTCCCCAAATACACAATTTTACAGTATATTAAAAATCTAAAATCTTTGATATTTATTCTGGTCAATTTTTACTTCCCTCACAGTCATGTTCTTCATAGTGTGAATATTCTACTGTTTGATTTCTAAAGAACAGTGGCTAAAATTCTGTTTATGATAGTGAAAATTATTTTGAAACAAAATGAAAAAGAAACAAAGGAACAAGGTGTACAAAAACGGAAGTATTTCTAAACAAAGTAGTTCTTCACAGTCAACAGTTAAACATAATGTATTCAGATTCAGTTGCAAATGTTGTTGGAATGTTCTAAATATGATTTTGAGAATATCAAGACATGATGGAAAGAAAGCAGACCGAAATAAGAGAAACTGGAGATTGCCTTCAAATTCTGTCCTTTAGCAGTCGTACCAGCGAGGATGTATTCCTCTGCACGTAACAATAGCAAATCACCTCCCCACCGCACTAAGAAATGAAATTGACTTTTTCCCTGACATAACAGAAAATCCTGAGAGGCAGGTTTCAAACTTAGATGGATTAGCAACTCTGTGATATAATTTGGATCCAGGTACTTCCCATCCCTTCACTGTGCTAACCTTAATCTGCAGGCTTGGCTTTGCTGCTGACTCTCTGTATTTGCTCTAGATGACTGCACCAGCTCCGTGAAACACACCCCGTGCCCAGCACTTCCAAGGCAACAGCCACTTTCTTTTCTAAATGTTTTACCCTCAAAAGTCCCCTTCTCCTGAAGATCACCTTCACAGTTCATTGGACAGAACTGAACCTATAGTAAGACTACATAATTGGAAATGAAATATGTTCACTATTGCTAAACTGGGGAGAGAGAAGGGAGAAAATGTCTGAATAGCACTGGTGAAGAAAATATAGACCAATGCTGGAAGCATTTTTATTACAAACAATAAGACATAGTGACAAGGTTTGAAGAGAGAGAGAGATGTGGCCATATTGTTGTAACTTAGAAAGATCTTTCTGGATGTAATGTTTTCAATAAATTGCCAGGGATTTTGTTTTTCTACTGATAAGCCAGTTAGGAGATTTTTTAAGGGAAGTTGATGGCCAGGATTTTGGCTGACCTGCTTATGCTGTGGAATGAAACAGAGCAGACAGTTCAGAGAGTTAAACATAGAATACGGTTACAACTGGTAGGATCTGGCCACTGGTTCAACATGGGAATAAAGATGAAGGAAGACAAAGGTGCTCACAAAGTTTTGGATAGGAAAACTAGTTCTGTGGCATTGCAATCACTGAAATAGAAAACAGGATTTTTTTTTCTAGTACAGAGAAGATATTTTGTTCATTTTGGAACAGTCTGATCTATACATCGATAGAAGTTACAAGAGAAAGAAATGGGCAAGATATATGGATTTAAGGGGTAATTACCACTTGCCTTCTAACTAAGGACTTGGATGTTCATGAGTTCTTTCTTCTCCAGGAAGTTTTTTACATAGGGATAAATGCCAACATTGTCTTTAAAACCAACCAACGGACTAACCAACTAATAAAAAATAAATACACCAGCTATTCTTCATCCAAAATAGCCTGATTCTATATGAATGGTCTGGAACCAAGACATGTGTTCTTTCAAAATGCTTCTTTTTTATTTCCCCTGTTAAGTTCCAGTCCAGACTGTGGGTGCAGAGTGAGAAGTGAAGACAGTTGACAAAAACAGAGTATTGATCAAAGCCAAGATTTGAAGAGTTGGTACAGAAAGAATAGTTTATAATGGAAACAAGTAGCCAGAGGGCTAGAAGAAAACCACAGAAATTATGTTGTCACTGAACACAGATGGTGAGAGAAAGTGTTTGTCCATGGGGTTATGACCAAATCCTGCCAAAAGGCAAGGCAGATTAGAGTTCAGAGCTGCATGATGAGCATGCATTTTCAGAATCCAACTCCTAGGTTGTGTGATTTTTCTCAAGTAGTATTCAGCATCCATGATTCATGTACAAATAGAGCAGGCTGGTTTATGATTAGGGTGTCATTCAGTTGGGTGTCTAGGGGGAGAGGTGGCTGTAATCACAGTATCTTATATCCAGGCTGTAAGTGAGGGGCTTGGTCTGGGGAAGCAGGGCTCGCGTGCTGTCACAGGGCCCTCAGGTATTGCTTCATGCTTCCTTCCTTCCTTGATTTTTCTGCTGGGGCTTTGAACGGGATTGCAAACTGTCCATGTTCTGCAGAGCCTACAGGTTTGTTGAGGTTGTTGAATAAAAGAACATATATAAACTGCTCATCAGAGCAACTGACACACAGACACAGTCCATATTCTTTTTTTTTAAATGTCATACACATGGGTTGTTAGGAATTGCATAGAAGTGGATGCTCTTCCATTCATTGTGTAAATATTGTTAGTTGTAGGGTCTTGCCTTCAAGCAAAGGGATACCAGAAATCTATGTAACACCACTAAACCTATAACATAAGTTTTACCAAATTTACAAATTTAGTTTTCCAATGGGAAACACATGTACTCTTTCCCTGCACTTATTTTGTCAACTGTTCTTTGTTCCTTGCAGCAGTTGTCAAATTATAAAATTTAACCCACAAGTAAGAAATCACATCTGTGCTGAATTGGACCATGAAGAGAGTCCGGACAGCTGGATATCTGGGGTTTATTTCAACAGATTAGTAAAATGTGTGTTGTAATTGAATCCAGTAACTTTTTTGATATTATTAAATAGAAATTAGTAATTTCTAATTAGTAATTAGAATTTCTATTAGAAATTAGTAATTTACTAATAGAAATTAGTAATTTCTATTTAACAAGCACCCATCAAAATTTTACTATATGCAATGGGACTTCAATGCCTTTAGAGAAAGAAAATGCCACTCTTCTAATCCAAATTATTCCCTCTTTATATTGTGGCAGAAGTTTGACTACCATTATAATTGTGTTTTTTGTTACTATGAAGATTATGTAAAAAACAGAAACTATATGAGTAAGACTATGCCTTCTGGCTCTCTACTTTATCTCCATGTCATCAAGGATCGCACCTTCTGTCTAGCGGTCACCCACTGAGGTCGGAGGGGTGGAATGCCCTGCAGCGGTCTTCCAGGTCTCAAAACACATTCATCCTAATGTGTCGATTTCCTGGAGAATTCAATAATTTTTTCTGGTTTTTGTTACTAATATTAGTGATATGTTAAGGAGGAAGCAACGGAGTCAAAGTGATACACAGAAAGATACCAATATTTGAAATTATAATCACTGAGATGACATTTGAATTATTAACTCAAATTAATCTTTAATTATTAGGATATGTGAAAGTGAAGACTTGGGAGTCTCCATGTACATGTTTTATTTTACTCATTCTGTCTTTTTCTTGTCCTATCACGTCCCAACAACAACAACACAAATGCATTAAGAGCTCTCTGGCTCTTCTAAAAGTAAATTCTTTAAAAGCTTCCCTCTATTTTTTCAAGGAAGTATTACATTATTACTATATAGTAATAAAAATGAAGCATGCTTAAAATTACTTTGAATTAGTTCTATTATAATGTGTTATTTGGTTGGAAAGACAGTTAACTGACTATTACATATTAAAAAGTTCCTGTACACATGAGTCATTCCTTCCTGCTTCCATTAAAGAAGTTCATGATAGACTATGTATTCACTGAACTCCACAGAGTTATTTCTCGTGGAGAATCTGTCTTCTTAATTACTGATTAGAATACCAACCAATATACCCATCTTTATTACAATGACTTGGGAATATGACCTTGAAGACAATCTCTCAATTGAATGGTGTGGCTTTATTTTAAAATATAAATAATGAAATAAAATAATTTTATATAAAATTTCTTTTATCTAATTAATATCTTCCAAAGTTATGGTGGTATCAAACATTTCCTTTAATTATATGCATTAGTGGCTTTTCCTGGACAAGTTTTAATTAAGTTGTACAATGAAGATCAATACTCATTGTACATTCATTGTAATTTACAACAAGCATATATACTGTTCAGAACAATTTAATTACTGTAATTGTTGCACAGAAGATACTTAGTGACTGTTACTGTGATAGAAGTTCAAGTCCATTACTGCCTTTTAAAATGAGTTTGGTATTGACCATGT
The DNA here is from genome assembly GCA_004024845.1 of Tonatia bakeri. Lineage (NCBI taxonomy): Eukaryota > Metazoa > Chordata > Mammalia > Chiroptera > Phyllostomidae > Tonatia > Tonatia bakeri. The sequence continues at coordinate 49,550 of PVIA01003327.1, forward strand.
GTATGTTCTCTTTGGTAAAGTTTCTCTTCAGGTCCTTTGCCCATTTTTTAAAGGTTTTATTTATTTATTTTTAGAAAGAGGGGAGGGAGAGAGAGAGAGCCAGAGAAACAAGGATGTGTGAGAGATACATCCATCAGATGTCTTTCACATGCCCTCGTGGGACCCAGTCTGCAACACAGACATGTGCCCTGACTGGGAATCTAGGGCCTTTGGATTCACAGGCCAGCACTCAATTCCCTGAACCACAATAGCCAGATCAAAATTGGATTTTTTGCTTTTTTGTTGTTGTTGGGTTTTTGAAGTTCTTTATAAAGTTTGAATATTAACCTCTTATCAGATGTATCATTGGAAAATATATTCTCCCATTCAGTGAGTTGTCTTTCATTATGTTGATGGTTTCCTTGGCTGTGAAAAACATTTAGTTTGATGTAGCCAAAGAACATATGAAAAGATGGTCAGTGTCACTAATCATCAGAGAAATGCAAACTAATATCACAATGAGATATCACCTCACACCTGTCAGAATGGCTGTCATCAATACATCAACAAACAAGAACTGTTGGTGAGAATGTGGAGAGAAGGGAAAGCCTCATGCACTGCTGGTGGATATGCAGATTGGCACAGCCATCATGGAAAGCAGTATGGACTTTTCTCAAAAAATTAAAAATGGAACTTCCTTATGATCCAGCAACTCCACTTCTGAGAATATACTCAAAGAGACCCAAAACACTAATTTGAAAGAATATATGCACCTCTGTGTTCATTACAGCCTTATTTGCAAGAGCCGAGTTTAGGAAATAGACCTAGTGCCCATTGGTAGATGAGTGGATGAAAAAAGTCATGGTACATTTACACAACAGCGGAATACTACTCAGCTGTAAAAAAAAGAAGGAAATCGTACCTCTTGTGACAGCAAGGATGAACCTGGACCTTAGTACCAAGGATGGACCTTAGCACCATATCATGCTAAGTGAAATATGCCAGTCAGAAAAAGACAAGTACCATATGATTTCATTTGGATGTAGAATCTAATGAACAAAATAAACTAACAGACAAGATAGAAACAGACTCAGAGAGAACTGAGTCTGTTCAGTGGGGAGGAGATTTGGGGGTTGAATGAAAAAGCAATGGGGTTTAAGCAAAGAAAAAAAGTACTCAGACACAGACAACAGTATGATGACTACTAGCAGGAAAGCTAGGAGTGGGGAGGTAGAAGAGGGTAAGTGGGACATTAATGGTGATAGGAGGAGACTTAACTTGGGGTGATACACACAATACAACATACAGATGATGAATTATGTAGTTGTACACCTGAAACCTCTATAATTTTAAACAATAAATTCAATAAGACTATAATAGTAAACAAATGAATTTGGTAGTAATGCTGGGAAATCAACTTCTGAAAATTCACATTCAGATGGACCCTAAACTTCTGGTTTTATGTAACTAGCTTAAGTAGTGGGGGAAGTAAGAGAATAATATCAGAGACCTAGTGCTTTTTCATGCATGCTGACATGCATGTTGAGAAATTATCAGAACATAAATGAGAACAGCTACATTGATTGTGTGAGAAAATTTTTTCCAGAGTTGGGTTACAAGAATACTCTATTTTTTTTCTAAATGAGACTTCAATGTTTACTACTTTTATTTCCTTAAATTGGAGTCATATTTTGATTCATATGGAATTCCTTCAAATATGCTAAGTTCTGTTAATGAAGATCACAGTACCGATGTGCCTTACAAAAATTTGTGAAGGTACAGACTTTCTAGGAGAACCATAGGCGTTCATGCCAGGGCGTCTCAACTTTGGCTCTAGGGACCTTTGAGCCAGATCATTTTTCCTGGGGTTGGGTAAAGTTTTGCTGTGCATTGAGGGGTACTCAGCTGCATGCCTGGCTTCTTCCCATGAGATGCCATCCTTCAGGTTTTAAAAAAGCGTTATTATAGTTGTCACACAACATTATTTTAGTTTTAGGTGTATGACCACTTGTATGCACTCATGTACACACCCTCCCGATGTGTCCACTGACCAAATGATTCATTTATAAGAAAAACAGGTATTCAGCTGTTCTGAGCACAGGCTAGGTTCATAGGCATGAGTCAAACATAATGTTCTTTTCAGGAAACAATACAATTCTCTATATTCAGTTTTTTGGAGATAAGGATTGGGTGATAATTGAATATTCAGCAATGATACCTTACCTTACTATAGGAAAGGGAGGATCAGAGATGGCTTGTTGGAGAAAGTAGTTTCTGAAATATGTTTTGTAGGACAAATGAAGAGTTATGAATTCAGAAAAGGCGAAGAGCATTTGTGAGAGCTAAAAGAGCATGTGCTAAACTTGGAGGTATAGGAAAGGTCACTCTCTCTCTCTATGTGTATATATATAGAGAGAACTAGAGAGAGACGGATATGGAGATCTACATATAACTCATATGGTAATATATTGATATATAGTAGATATATATGAAATTTTAGTTATTTTCTTTATCAAATCCCAATCTGCTCTACATTATATGAACAAAATTATAATATAGTAATCTGCAAGTCATTGCCTACAACATCTAATTGCCCTTTCTTCTCAATTTTCAGTTTAGTAATGGTATCAATATCTTCTTTGCATTGTGAATTATATGAAATCATCTATTGAGAATAGGAAAGCAATTTTAGACAGGCATGGGGAGTGACACACATATATTTCCTATAAACCTCCTGATGTATTTGTCTGATGATTTTGGACAAAATCATCACATCAGAGATAATATGTGTTCCTATCATGGTTATTTTCATGCATTTAATAATGTATTCTAAATACTGAAATTTTTCATTAAATTGTATTAAGAACCAAGCTAGTGGTTTGAGTTCATTCATTTACTTTCACACACACATGTATTCTAGGCCAAAAAAGGGTCAAAATAGTAATTTAGATTAAAGTTAATTTAAGTGAGGGTAATGAAACTTGAGAAAGATATCTCGAATTCTGTTGGTAAAAATAAATATTTCAGGATCCACGTATGATTTAAAGGTCATGACAGGCTGTTCAGCGATTCCTAGACTTCCTACTCACATCAGTTGGGCACCACAGGACTAAGTTCAGTTTGTCTGCCGTCGTAGTGGCAGGTCTTTGGTTTGCTGATCTGTTCTGTTTTACCTGGTCTATGCAGATAGGCTGCTGCTCCGTACCAAAGGTGAAGTAAGTGAGTCAGAAAGATGAATAAACATAATGGTTTAGGTTCTGCACTCCTCTGGCGTTTCGTCATGTCTAGACACATACCTAAGTGTCCCAGAAAAGCCAAAATGAGGACAAGGACATTTAAGTTTAATGTAGCCTTATTCCCCTGGAAACCAGAAAAGCCAACAATAGAGTAAAAATGAAAGACAATGGATCTGAGTGAAATATTAGATTTAGTGGAGTGACTGACAGACTTGCAAGGTCAGTGGGTAGGGAAACATTTTTTTTTCCATTTCAAACAACAGTTTTTCAGTAGGTCAATTTCTTTATAAAATAATTTTACAAATTATTTATTGTATTATTCCCTAAGGCCAAGGTGATGTGTGCAGGACAAAGGTGAAGATGACATAGCTATTCCATAAGTTTGTGCTTTTCTAATTAAAGAGCTCAGAATTTGAGGGAAATAGACCAGTGTACTGAACACACATGTATATTATGTACATATGTGTGTGTATGTATGGGATATATTTCTGTTCTAAACAATTTAAATTTTTTATATATCTTTATATTACTAATATAAACTATTACTAATATAAACTATCTTTATATTACTAATTTTTATATATCTTTATATTACTAATATTACTAATATTAATGTGTGGGCAGGTTTGATGTTATATGAAAGAAAATGATGGGGAATAAAGGTTAAATGCACGTAATTTCTACAGTTATAGAAAATTTTTGTTTGAATTATGATCTTGATTTTCTAGGTTATAGTAATTCTGTTTTACATTCTCTTACAGAAATATTATAACAATTTTCTCAGCCTAATTGTTAACTTTTTAGCAGCCAGGCTTAACTTGCACATAAAATCACTTTTTTTCAAATGCTGGCATTTCATGATACTGGTTCCTGAATTTAGTTTAGGAAACTTCATACCTCTGACTGGAGATAACCTAGTTTTCTCCCTTTTGGGTCCATATGCCATGCTCACTTAGTGCTTCAGTTACAGAGTGGGCCAAGTAGATCTATTTGGGTTATGCATAATAAGTTGGAAAGATAATGGTCTGTGGTCCAGCTCTAAAGCATTTTGACAGCACAGTACTCTTTCAGGTAGTTTAACTTGAGGAGGGCAGTAGGTACATTTCTTCAAATATAAACACGGTGAATGTGTAGGATGTGGGTGCACATGTGTGTACATACTACATGGCTTCCTTTTGCAATGATAATAATCAGACTTCCACCCTGGGAGTTCCAGCTGCTTTAAGATATAGAGCTATAATTGATGCCTGCCTTTCAGAAATATAGCTGATAGTTTTGTAAGTAGCACATTCAAGATTATATATAGGTAGAATATATTTTGGAAATTCAATGGACACATAACTGTAACAACCTTGAGAACTGCTACAATATCCTTAACTTGGTTAAGGGTGTATAGATTTATTTCTTAATTGAACTTGCAATTTGGATTACAGATTTCAGTTAATATCACAAAAATGTTACAAACGGGGATAGTTTATTGCTGTTTAATGTAAATTATTTGTTAATTGCTTCATAACAGCTTTCCGGAAGAAAATACAATACACTCAGTCACACTTTTATGGCAGCAGCTAATCCCAAGGCCTAGCGCCTGAAAAAAAGCTGCATGGTCCTTACTGTTTTCTGTGGATTTTTCACATTTTCTATTTCTTATTTTAATTCTTCTTCTTTATTGCTGTTTGATGAAAAAAGCACTTAGGGTAATGACTTGTTTATATAATTTTGCTCTAAATGTTAATTCAAAATCACTTGTTCTCCTACATCAAAATATTTTCTTTGATTATAACTCCTGTATGCATCACAATGAATGCTTAATCTAATTTCAGTTATGTAGCAATGTGCACTTTTATTAAAACTATGGAAATAGTTATGCATTTTTGTGCATTTGACTCAGTTTTGTGTTCTTTCTTTTTCAGTGAATTTATTGGATTCACGTACTGTCATGGGGGACCTGGGTTGGATTGCTTTTCCGAAAAATGGGGTAAGTCTTTTATAAGATTTTCCTTTCAACTTAAGCTACCCGAGTAGACATCGGGTTAAATGTCATATGTGATCGAAAACACCCTGGACAGAAGCATCGTGAACAGCACAGGGGTGTGTGTGTGAGGGGGGCGGTGGGGTTACGAATCAGCTCTGACTGGGGAAAGCAGGAAGGGGTTTCAATGGCTGCAAAACAAGCATGTGATTTCTCCTCTCTGAGCACTCCTCCATAAAGAACTATGGAGTCACCTTCGATACTCAGGAGCACTTAAGATTGAAAAAACCAACACATTTATAGAATGGGTTTATCTTTAAAAAATTAAAAAAAAACTGCTGCCTGTTTGTCTTTATCCTGGTTATATTAATTAGGAAATAAAAGTCAAGTATCAATGACCAGTATCTATTCAAACACCGGGGCAAATTTATTTTATATTTCTTTACTAAATTAGAGAATGAAAATATTGTAAGAAATTCCTTTAAATTCCATTGAGATTAAAAGTTTCTCAGATTACCAAGTCAGTCATCACTCAAAGTATTTTTTCCAATTTTTGCATTTTTCTTTATTGAAAACTTTCAGAAAAAAAATGTTCATTGGAACATTCCTACAGTCAGTAACTTTTTTTTAGTAAATTACTTTACTGGTGTATATTAAAAATAAAGTATTTTGGGTGAAAATGATCTAAATTGCATTTTATGTCATATTTATGTATTTATAATACTAATATTAATAAATATATTACATTTAAAAGTATTTAATAAATACTGTTAAATTAAAAATACATTCATATTATTAGATTGAAAATAAAAGCATGAATAGAATATTGTGACATAAAATTACTATATTACACAGAAAGTATAAACTGCATTGCATGACTATTAAAAATAATTTCAACACTGAGAGATTTTTTATTTTAATTAAGTTAATATTTCACTTTAAAAAAATTTGTTCATTTATTTTTAGAGAGAGAGGAAGGGAAAGAGAAAGAGAGGAAGAGAAACATCAGTGTGTGGTTGCCTCTCTCACACCCCCTACTGGGACCTGGCCTGCAACTCAGGCATGTGTCCTGACCAAGAATCAAACCTGGTACCCTTTGGTTCACAGGCCACATTCAATCCATTGAGCTACACCTGCCAGGGCTTATATTTCACTATTATGTTTAAGCTAAGATTACCCAAATTAATAATCAAACTACTTTGTGACAAAAACAAAAATATTTTAACCCTCCATTTTAAGAAAAAATAGTTTGAATATTTAACTTTAAAGGAAAAAGAATTCATGGACATCATCAACAGTGTGGTGACTGTGGGAGGCAGGGGTGGGTGGAGGTGGAAGATGGTATAGGGGGACAATGGGTAATGGTAAAAATACAATAAAAATGAAATGTTAAAAAATATGCAATTAATTTAGAAAATTATATATACTAATAATATTTTGTATAATTTTGAGGGTTAATTTTAGTTGTTTTAAGTAGTTAATATGATTATAAATCTGATATTAACAACCCAAAGAGCCAAATTTTTAATTTTTTCCATTGATGATTAAGCCATGTGTGTTGATCAGTCCCTTACTAAGAAAGTTATTATTTCAGAGGTAAATTAGTAGTAGTAATTGTTGAATTTATAATAATTTATATGTTAATATCCTGACATCAGTGTGCTTTCTCTTTTTCAATTTATTTGGTGTTTCTTTTTAGCTGTTAAAATTTATAACTTCATTTAGAGATACAATATAAATAAATGGAAGACAGTAGACCATGAGAGAAGCCAAATGGAAAACTGTCCTACTCAAACATAGCTGGGCTGACACAGGGTGTACATTCGCCTGGTCTGTCCTTCTTCCCCTTTCCTGGGCTCCTCCTCCCTTCTTTCTCACCCCACCCCCTGCTTTTCTTTCATCTGTCACCATCACTATATAGGTAGATAGCTGTCTAATATCCGTGACTGAGGACCTACAAATATATTTTGTGCTCTCCATTTTTACCACAAAACGAGAATGATTTCTCACATAAATATTTTAAGTTGCCCTTTCTGAGAATATGGCTGAAATGCTGCGTTGAAATTAAACTCTGAAAATCCCGAGAGAATATGTCATGTTCTTTCTGAGTCTAGTTTTGTGTTCTCCAATTTCCATTCTAAAGTTACTCAGAAAAGTGTTGACAGAGTTTAACTATGGGTGCAAATCTGATGTTGCCCTGGCTCTGGCAACTAGAAATGTTGGGGAAAATTACTCAGTTCTGTAGGTGGTTTCTGTGTAAAGCCCAATTGATTTATTTAAACATTTATAATCTCTTTGTATCAACAATGCTGTCTTTCCAATCATTCTAACAATTTTGCAGTTTCTCTTTCTTTGTATTATAATTGTTAGCAAAATGTTCAGTTTTTAGTATCTGGTTTCAGTTAGTATTTTGTTCAGATTCTTAAATGTCTTTTTAATTCTTGTAATATTTTTGAGTGATGTTTCATTTGATATAGCTATGCCTAATGTTACCATTTAGAAAAGAAGAAATTGATTTAGCGAAACTTAGTGCAAATGCACTTGTTTAAGTACATGGAATGTGTGCGGAGTCCAGGTGCTATATTTTGTTATGTCACTCAAATGCACAATGAAGGAATTTTTAAAACTATATTTTGAAGAAAACGAGCATACAAAGTATAAGTAATTCTAAAAGAAATCTATGTACATTTAGTATGTTGTTATCAGACTGTGCCATTATGATTGGACAAGCAACATAATTCTAGGTAAAATACAGGGAGAGGTCAGCAGAGTAATGTGATGTCAGCAAAAATTGTGAAGTAAGGGCTTCCAAACTTTTTTTCCTGCAGAAAGATATTAAAACACTAGAAAACATGTACGAATCACCTTTTCAGAACTATAAAAATTAAGCAAAGTCTTGGAACCACCCATCAACATTTATTTTTAAAAAATGACTGAACCGTGTTAGAACAGCAAGCTTTGTGGCATTTTGAGGTGCCCTATGCTCTTTTCTGGCTTTTCAGCTCTCAGGTAACTTTGACAAACCAAAAACCTGCCTCCATGGTGAAGACCTGTAGCCTAGCAGGCACCGGAAGAGGCAGAGTAGAGTAGGAAGATTTTTAAAACTTTATCCCAGAAATTTGTCATTATTTAATCTGATGACTCCCAGGAAGACTGCTCTTGTAAAAACTACTTTGATTTAATCTGACTCAGAGTTCTCCCAGTAGAAAAGCTTTTATTACACCAAGTAAAAAGAAGTATATGCTCTTTTCAGAAATCTTCCTGAAATTCAGTCCTTAAGAATGAATATTTTATTTCCTTTAATGATTTTATTTTTATTTTTAAAATGTTATTGTATGTTTTCCATTACCACTTGACCCCTTATACCCCTACCCCCCATAGTACCCACACTGTTGTTCTTGTCCATGAGTCCTTTATCCTTTTTCCCTCATCCCTCCATCCCCTCACCTCCCTCCTGCCATTAGCTGTCATCCTGCTCTCTACGAGCCTGTCTTTGCTTTGCTGTTAGTTCAGTTTGTTCATTAGATTCCACAGGTAAGTGAGATCGTATGGTGATAACCTTTCTCTGACTGGCTTATTTCACTTAGCATAATGTTCTCCAGGTCCATCCATGCTGTTGCAAAGGGTAAAATTTTCTTCTTTTTTATGATTAAGTATTATTACATTGTGTACATATCCCATAGCTGTTTCATCCACTCATCTACTGATGTTCTTTCTTATATCAATAAAAATCGTCACCCCAATTTGGGCCTAAAAATTGGGCAAGTACTTAGGAGAAACACTTAGGCATCCCTTGCAGCTGTGCACATGCTCCACACCCATCTTAGAAACACTTGCTTTGCTTGTAAGCTCCTAACTTCTGGTAGCTGCCTCATGTCGACCAGCAGACAGTGTTCTAAAACTTGGCTCAGTTTCTGACATGTAATAGAACTTCAATAAATATTTATTGGAAGTATAACTTACTTTATTTTGTTTTATTTATGGAATACATCATAAATTATGAGGTATATTTGTGTATAAAGATTAAACGACTCGGACTGAGAGTGGAGCTTGGCACGGTGTTGGCTGTCAGGAAACACCCCTTCTTTGGCCTTGCATTGCATTTCTATTCTCTTCATACTAAGAGAGCCGCCTACCAGTTTGTTTTAATCTACAGGAGTGTTTACATGAATTCACTGTCAGCGTGTAAAGGTTGGGGGATTTCATAGAAAATGAATATCCAGCTCAGCAGCCTTTTATGATCTCCACAGCCAAAAACTGAGTAAGACTGTGCTTTTTTTAAGAGAGTAAGCTATTTCTCCCATTTGACTCAATTTCCACTTGATACTCTTCACTCATTTAAGTTGCCTGTCTGTAATGTTGGCATTTTGTGGAGTCAATTTCTACTATTTCACACGCATCCAGATTTTCTGTTGTTTCAGTACGGACTTTATTTTTAAAACTCTTCACTCAATGTTACATGCTGAGATGGTTTCTTTCTGTTTTTGTTTTGTGATTGCTGCTGTCCTTGTTGTTTTAGACTGCTTCACCCGAGTGAGGACACATCCTTTCAATATGAGCTTCAGTATGTGTGTTGTAGCTGCAGCGTACGAGATAGTGTTTCTCTGTGTGTATGTGTGTCTCTTATAGTAATGAGTTGAACTGCTATATGGAATAGTGAGTTGAACTCTCCTCTTTTTTTATTCTGGACATGTCTAGAAGTACTATGTTACAACAAAGTTTACTTTGATGCATTTTGCTGCATCTATTCATTCAACAGATATGGTTTGGGCACTTGGTATATGCCCATTCCTCTTCTAGGTACTGAGGTTGAAACAGTGAAGAAAAGAAACATTTCTTGACATCCTGAAACTTGGGGCAGCGTTATCTTGAGAATGACCAGTCATGATGTTGGAGCAAAGTGGTAGATGAAATGCTTTCCAGTCATACAAGAACAAAAGTGGCACAGGGGTGACAGTGTTTGCTCCAAGTCATTCGAGTAGTCTGGCACAGCTGGGAAGAGCAGGTGTACTGCCCTGTGTTCGGCACAGGCGGAGTCATGTCACTGCTTCTTATTGTCTTGCCATGAAAACAGTGCTCTTTCCTGTACGTAATTCCAATTAGTACTGACAGTCACCATGCAAAAGAGATACTTACTGTTCTTTTTGGAGAGGAGGAAAATGAGGCTCAGTGCAGGTAAATGACTTGCTGAAGTTCATATAGCTGGTGAGAGACTGGGTCCGCTGGAAACCCAGGTCTTCCAAGACACTGATGATTTTAAACAAGAGTTGAACTCCTCTGAACAGTTAGGTCTCCAGAGACATGACTAGACTCTGGAGGGTGCCCATATTTCTGGTTTATATAAAAGACAAATTGGCTGCTAAAGAGAAATTCACCTCAAAAAAGTTTACAAGGAGCCAGAGTGGGTCACATTTTATTCGTTGCTAAATCATAAGTATTTGACAAAAATGTGTAGCACATTGGTATTCAAATATAGAACTTGCATTTGTTATAATGTGTGCATAGAATATGTAGCTATATAATTCAATAAAGAGATTGATAGGTAAATAATTAAAAGGATGAATCAACATCCCACTATATCTGTAATTATTGTGACCTCTGTAAATATCAGCTTTTCTATCTGTTAAGTAGGGGTGAGTGGCTATTATGTCATTTATCCTGCATTGTTGTTTTAGGATTAAATAAGGTAATGATTTTGAATGTACTATGTGGTTCTTAAACCACTAAAAAAATAGAAAAAGTGATGGTTGGTGGAAAGGCTTCTTCTGTGTTGCTGTTTTCAAATATAGCCAGAAAGCAACATTTTAATAGTTAAAAGTAACAACCACTCAGCGATGTCTTTGGTTGTTAAAAAAAGTAAGTAGACTTTGAGAGGTTTCATCTGAACACCCAGATGTGCATGTACCACTCAATACTCCCATCTTCCTTTGCATAAAATTGAGGAGAGGGTTTGTAAATTATTTTCTTTTTGCCAGAACCAGTCTTTAATTGTAAACAGCAACAATAACAACAAAAACAAACAAACAAGCAAAACAACAGACTAACTTCTAGCTTAACTGATGTAAAATATGTAGTCACCCTCAGTTCTAAATTTTAATATTTATTTGAGTAAATATGTTTTTCCTTTCAGAGCACCTTTTTAAAAATTATATGGAAGGTCTCAAGCTTTTTCAGCCTCAACCCATTAAGACATAATTTTAACAGTAATAGTGATTCTTAGAAATGGGGCTATAGAGTAATAAAGAGGCCTTGACAATTCACTGATTTTGTGATGGACTCTATTGTCATCCTTTATTTTTTATGTTTTCATTAGATTTCATTTTAAAATACTTGTATAATGCTTGATTATACATTTTATAATCATTGGACTTACTTTTTAAATAAATAAACTTTAGTTTTTAGAGACATTTTAGGTTCACAGAAAAATGAACCGAGTATGAAGAGTTCCTATACAACAACTACCTCAATATACTCCTCATTGTTTCTACTATGATTAGCATATTATATTAGTGTGATACATTTGTTATAATTGACAAACTCACATCGATACATTGGTCTAGTTAAATGCCTTAGTTTCTATTAGGGTTCACTCTTTTTGTTGTACATTCTGTGGGTTTCAACAAGAATATACTAACATATACTTACCATTACAGTATCATAAAGAACAGTTTTATTTCCTTAAAATCCCCTGTGCTCCACCTGTTTAACCCTTGCCACCTTCTTCCCTCCATCCTCTCTGGCCTCTGGCACATACCTATCTTTTTACTGTCGTCTTCTTTGCCTTTTCCAGATGTCATGTAGTTGGAGTCACAGTATTAGCCTTCTCTGATTGGCTTCCTTCACTTAGCAAGAGGCATTTAAGCTTCTTCCTTGTTTTTTTTTTTTTTTTTTTTGGTTTGACAGTGCATATATTTTTATCATAGTCTATTCTTCTATTTTTATGCTCAGTTGTGGGATTTTTGTAAATAACAGTGGCCCATAACCATAACAACTCCATTTCTGCAACTCTCTTTCACCCCAAATGACAAGGATTTAGTAGTAACCTTCACTTCTAGACCAAAAGAAGGTAAGTAAAGACTTTAAGAACATAAGTTTTTTTATTTAAAGGTAAAATCCCATTTCAATTAAAATTATGTAAATGTTTTTAACAGATGAGCACACCTCATAGTAATGCATTTGTTTGAATTTTGATCGAATCATATGGCTGAATAGCAGTAGACCCAATAGGCTTTTTCCAAAGTAAGTATTTTATCACTTAGGTTTTCTTCTCTTTTTCTGCCCTTAAACTGTCAATCTCATATCCATAGCTTTATCAGCCTGTTTGTTCACACCTTGAAAGTGTTTTGCTTTCTTCTAATTACATCAGAGTTATTTCAGTCACCTTCTGGAACATTTAATATTGATTAATCCATATAGTGTAATAAGCATGGGTGTAAACAACCTTGTTTCTGGGACTTTTTTAGTAAGTGTTTTCAAGGCTTATTCTTACGAGAATAAAATTAATGGTTATGGTGTTTGTTTAGAGCAGATTATGCTCTTAGGTCTTAGAAATTCCACTACTGCAGTTTTTTTTTTCCATCTGTTGTTGTTACAAATAATCACCAGCTACACCTGCCTCCTTGGCTTTGGTGGAAGCAGCTTTTCCCCACTGAGTTCCCTGTATTTCCTGTAGCACACAAGGGGCAGGCCAGCAAGCTCCCCGGGGCACCACCTCCGAGTTGGTTTGCAATTCTGCTTTTATCTTTACTCTCTTATCTAGTTTCAGTCATTGAGGATAAGCATGATTTTGAGATATTTTACTATGCTGATCTTAGTGGCTATTAGAGTCATCCATATTTATGTATTTATTTGAGAGAGATTTCAGAATATTGACTTAAATAGTGGTTTTACTAAAATGGAGAGAGAGGGACCTGCTTTCAGCCTTGGGAGAGAAAGAACTCCCAATACATAGGAGACACTTGAAAACAGGAGCTGATGGTGTTTCTGTTTTATTGCCACTTTGTGCTATTTTATGATTTTTTTTTTTCTGAGGCAGAGAGTCTGTGTATTTACTTTTGAAGTTGAAAGTAACTCAGGTTCAGATTGCTCAGAATGGACTGTAAGTATATTATGTGGCCTCTCTTGAATCCCGAAAGACTTAGACTGGATTTTCTGTTCTGAGGCTCAGATGTTGACCATAGTATGTGTGGAGGTTTTCTATATGGTTCTTCTCTTCCCAAATTGAAGGCAAAGAATGAGAATAAATTTTTGAGCACTGCTAATTTCAAATTCTGGTTATGATCATACTGAATTTTGCCAGAACCTTTTTTTGGCTCTGCTTTCTGTTGAAGGAGAGGAAAGATAAGGACAAGCATTGAGGCCCACACTGAGTGTGGGGAGGCTAATAAAGATTAAAGTAATGCTGAAGTGGGTAAAAAAGAACACATTAGTGGATATAGAAAAGCTCTTTATTTGGACAGTGATAGAAAATAATTCTAAAGGGAATGGGTATTATACTATGTAATGCAAATGCCAGCATAATGAAGAACAATTCTCCTCTAAAGTAGCTTTGTATTCATTATTTTTTAGAAAAACAAAAAGCACACCGAACCCCTGAGGTAATTAAGATAAATAATTTAAGGAATTAAGCCTACACTGAAGTTTAGAACAAGCATAATTTTGCTCTTAGATTTCTTACATGGAAACTTAGTAGTTATGAAGAAAGTTTCCTAAAATATCCTTTGGCATATGAAACAAATGGCATTTATTTTTTGATATATGCAATAATGTGGAATGACCTAGCAATAGTCACAGTTTATTCCTGCAAAGTAGGATTGAGACATGCAAGTATCATATGTTTGTTAGGTGTTATTTTATTTATGTATTTAAAATCACTATAAAATAACTCAAACATTTTCTTCTTTTGAGGTTCAAAACACTTTCCCCATGTTACAGGTAGACTTGGAAATATAAGCTGGAAAATGACCTTTATCCATGATATTCCCTTGTTAATCCCTCCTTAACCTGAATGCAGCTGAGCAGCCCAAGGCCGCATCCTTCTATTGGCCATGTCGGCCCTACTTTCTATGACTCTTTGGAAAAGAGTTCTTTCTCAAAAAAGCATGGCTCCAGGACTAACTCTCTTCCTCCCGGGGAGCAGCTCATGCCAGGGGATGCTGCTTTTCCCTCCATCCCGATCTCTGTCTAGTTTTTCCCTCCGGATTGCACTGTGTACAGTTATGTTATCACATCCATCTCCTTGTCTGGCTTTCTACACAAACACAATCCTTACGATCTGTTCCTTTTCGATTGCTTTCTTTAATCCTCACCCTAGGAGGATATGATTTTAGAGGGAGAGGAAGTGGGGGAAGGGAGACAGAGACATCAATTGATCTATTGCCTCCTATACCTTTCCAGACCTGGGATCAAGTCTGCAACATAGCCATTTGCTCTGACTGGGAATAGAACCCGCAACATTTCAGGTGTATGGAATGAGGGTCCAACAAACTGAGCGACCTGGCCAGGGTTCTTCATGGCTTTTTCAGTTGGTCTTTATAATAAGACCAGAGCATAAATGTGAATAAAGAGTTTCAGGTCATTTCCAAAGTTACTGTCACCTCTGCTATGGATACACGTGCATCAAACAATCATTTCCCAATATAATTCTCACCTGTTTCATGTTGCTTTCTAACATTTCCATCTTTCACATTATGGGAATTTCTGTATCTCTGCCTAGATATTTCTCTGCCAAATCATAGAGTCCATGTAAAGTCTGGGCCTAAAATCCTTTTCTTTCTCAAAAAAACTATCTGCTCTCAAAGGATATACACACCAGTTTTCATACATGAATATAAATATTTTTTACTCTCACCCTCCCTTTAAGTAATGAAGATATTAAATAAAACTGGGTCTTGTAGGGGACCCCCAGGGCCCAAACACCAGGCATTTTTCTGAGTGGTTTGATTGCTGTTTATCATGATCTGTTTTTTTTTCATCCCTACCCATTTTTCAGCTGTTTTCAATTCATGAGACAGTGCTCCCGAGCAAGTCAATTTGAATTAATTTTGCAAGCAAAATGCTTTATGGTTCTGAGTACATAATCTCCCTCTCCCACAGAGAAAAAAATATACTGTAATCATTCAGCATTCCTATTGATTATATCCATTAAAGGCAGCAGGGGGAGAGAGAATACTCAAGACTCTTCTGTGTTTGAAGTTTTTTGAGACTTTTGCTATTTATTGCCTATTCTCTCTGTCTTTTTTCTTTTAATGTCATTCAGTGCTTGCACTAGTGCAGAAAGCGATGGTCCAAACTGCTCAACCTGAAACATCTGTCCTCTTGAACTTAGTTGTTTCCATCTTCATGATTTCATAGCCCATCACACTTTACCTCAAATAACCCGATTTCTCTCTTCTTAAGTCCCTAAGCAGGAGTGTCCCACCTGCGGCCCACAGCCTGCGTACATCTCAGGATGGCTATGAATGTGGCCCAACACAAAATCGTGAAATTACTTAAAACATTATGAGATGTTCTTGTGATTACATGTCACAATGTATTTAATGTATGGCTCAAGACAGTTCTTCCAGTGTGGCCCAGAGATGCTTAAATGTCGGAAACCCCTACAAGGATTTATACAAATTTCTTCTTCCTGTTTAGTACACAGTAGATGAAGTACTTCACTTCCCACTCTCCACTAACCCATCTTAATGCTAATCATGTTTTCAAGGCCCAGCAGAAGTTACACAACATGAAAACTGTCATTACCACCCTGAAGGGGGACCACTTCCTAGACTGAGTTAATTTAGCATTTACTATGTACTAAATACACTGAAAATTAGTTATTGATAGTATTACCTGTGCTTTGTGTGAATACTGAGAACCTCTCTAGTGTAAAGACCTTTTATCTTTACTGTGAGTATGCCATTCTATGCTTCAAATATTAATTCACACTACTGATGAATACATAATTAGACATCTAAATTTTAAGGATGTGGTGGCAATTGGATCCAAAGGCTGAACATTATTTTTGCTAAAGATAGAATAATGAAAAATACATCAAAGTTTAGACTTAAGAGTTCTTATTCATTTGATGTCATGTGAGTCTGAGTCAAGAACACTTCATTTAATTATATAAGTTATTTTGCCAAAGGACTACAGATGTCTAGCTCTAAGGTTATACTGATAAACAGGACTCCGTCCCGGTGGTCACCTATTCAAACAGATAAGTTTTGAATGATGTCCCCAGAGTTGTGAAATATACAACCTGCGCACACATATGCATAATTGTTGGGATCTCTCTCTATTCAGCTTGATACAGATTACTAGTTTATATGAATATTTGCCTCCACAGAGGCAGTATTGTTAACATGGAGAATTTGAAATCAGCTACTCCAGATTCAAAATCTGGCTCCTCCATTCATTACTGAAAATGTAGCAATTCAGTTCATCTCTACCTCTGTTTCCTCATCAATCAACTCTGTGTGACAATAACACAACTGCACGTTTCTTATATGGATTCGAATGACATAATGATGCAGTGTTTAGCATCATGTATGATCTGTATTAAGGAGTCAGTTTGTATCATTGGTATGGTTTTTTTTATCTTAGTTTCTGTTTTCATTTTTATTTCCCCCAAGAGGTACATAGTGGCTATGATGGACTTATAAACTCATTTTGTCTTCACCATCACCTTACCATCTTCAGTGTTTGAATTAAATTGTAGTTAAACCTTAAAGTTGTAAATATATTCACTTGTTAAATGAAGAGTCTGAATTTTTATTTTTCTTTCTTTTTTTTCTTCTTGTCATTACAAATTGTGATAATTCAGTTGCCATATAAGCAGTTCTGTTGGGAACATCTAACGTGTGTCCTTTTTTCTTTTTTTTTAATTTTTATTTTAATAGTTGTTCAAGTAGAATTTTCTGCCTTTTACCCCCATCCCAGCACCCCCCAGCCCTCCCCACCTCCCTCCCGTCTCCACCCCTCGTTATTATTGTCCATGTGTCCTTTGTACTTGTTCCTGCAAACCCTTCCCCTTTCCCCCTGAAATTCCCTCCCCTCTCCCCTCTGGTCACTGTCAGCCTGCTCTCCATTTCAGTGTCTTTGGTTATATATTTCTTGTTGTTTGTTTTGTTGATTAGGTTCCTGTTAAAGGTGAGATCATACGGTATTTGTCTTAAATTTTTTCAAAAATAAAGAATTGAGAGGTTTTACCAAAAGTCACCCGGCACTTTACTTGTTAGCACCTGTAGAAAGTTTCCTAAAACATTTCATTGTTTTTCATTGATGGATAAATAAAACCACTAATGTTAATTTTTATGTCACAATTCAGAAATTTAAATAGGAATACATGCTAATTGTGACAAGAAGCAAAAATTCACATTGAAGGGAGGAAACACCCAATTCAGACCAATTTATAATTTTGTAGATTGGCTGGTGCTATGGTGTGAATGTTTGTATCCCCAGCAACTGTATATGTTGAAGTCCTAAATCCCAATGTGATAGTATTAGGAGGTGGGGCCTTTGGGAGGTTCTTAAGTCAGCAGAGCAGAGTCTTCCTGAAAGGAAGTAGTGGCCGCATAAAAGAGGCTCCAGGGAGCCCCTAGCCTGCTTCTGTTCTGTGAGGGTGCAGCGAGACGTCTGCCACCTGGAAGAGAGCCCTCACCCACCCATACTGACACCCGGATCTCAGAATTTCAACCTCCAAACTGTGAGGAATAAGTTTCTATTGTTCATTTCTATTTGCTACCCAGTATATGATGTTTTTATAGCAGCTTAAACATAACAAGACTGTTGGCTTACACAAATCTAAAACAATTTAATGCTCTTAATGCCATCTTTTATGCATCTCTAATATAGAGCAGGAGTACAAGAATGGTCATATACTGAATAAATATTCTTTTTTAAAAAATGATTTTATTTATTTCATTTTAGAGAGGGGAAGGGAGGAAGAAAAGGAGGGAGAGAAACACCAATGTGTGGTTTCCTCTCAAGTGCCCCTTACTGAGGACCTGGCCTGCAACCCAGGCATGAGCCCTGTCTGGGAATCAAACCTGCAACCCTTTGCTTCTCAGGCTGGAACTCAATTCACTGAGCCACACCAGCCAGAGCTAAATAAATGTTCTTTATATTCAAAAGAACTTAAATGTTGCTATGCATTTTCTCTTAGATAAGGTATGGGTCAATATTTCATTAAAAATTATTAAAATAAAATGTGATGCTTACAGAGATAGTTTCCAAGAGATATTTGAACTTCGTGGGTTATCCAGATAACTGAAGCTGATTATTCTGTTGACAGAATTTTAATTGTTTTCAAGGAACAGAAACTCTCTTCAGCTAGTTTAAGAAAGGTACTTATGATGAGCTTGACCCAAGGTCAATTGAATTTTTGAAATAATGAAACTAAGGAATTGGGCAAGTTCCCATGAACTAGGTAGTAGTCACCCCTTGCTTCTCTGGTTCCTGCTTCTAACCAGTAGTATCTTCATTCATCTCTCTGCAGTCAGATTTCTTTATTTCATTTTGCTTCAGGCTTTCCTACAATTCCAAGTTTGATCTCCAGTATTTCAAAGACCAGATCAGACTGACTGGGAATGTCTGAAATTCCACGTAGAAAGAATGTAATGAGCTTCACTCGGTTCAGCTGTCCATCACTGAGGGAACCATCTCTAGCCAGGGTGGGGGAAGGGGATCAGATGGCACAGCATACGGTGGCTGGAGCTGTTGGTGACTACCCCTGCGAGACCGAGAGCAGCTTAGAGAAATCTCTGGGCCTCATTCTATTTACAGTCTCTTAGGAATTCTGATGAAGCATTTGTCTAAGTGTGATGTTTGTTTTTTTCCTATAAAATTGGTTCAGTTATAAAAATAATGTGTAATGCAAAATGTTATATCCTGAAAATTTTGCAATGTAAAGAGTTGTTTCAGCATGTAATTTTCATAACAGTTAAGCCTGATCTCAATTGAACACATGGATTTTACCCAGCTTTCAATAATTTTATTTGGGTGGGCTATTTGAAGTTTTTAATTTTATTCAATAATATTTAATTATTTTCTATGATTTATTTGATACCTTCGTGGTACTTGCCCCACTATTCTTATATTTTAGACTTCATTGTTGTCACTGCTTCTACATCTTTCGGTTACCAACATTCTTTTCTGTACCAGGAATATCTCTGTGCCTTCATACTACTTAAGTGCATATTCCTGTCTGCATCTAGTTATTATGAGTTGGCATAAAACTAATAACATCCTATTGGCTCATTGTTTCCCTAGGGTCCAAGCATCTAACCCTTGTGATTGCTGACCTGGTTCTGCAAGTCCCTGTGCTGCAATAAAGTCAAGTCTCTTGCTTAGAAACAAGTGATAGATACAAAAATATAGAAACATAAGAGGAAGGCAACCTTTACTATTGATTGATATTGCTTTATTTTAGGTGGAATTCCCTTACATGTTTAAACTACTTCCAAAATACTACTATGCATATTTAATGCCATAGGTCATAAATCTGAATTTATTTAGAAATATAATCCAGTTCAACTTTGTTTCTTCATTTGATCTAGAACACATAATGGAAACGGTTCATGGTGCTTAACTGAACCCGGCATGTGTTCCACTCGGCACCAGACACATTGGTACCGGGCAGCTGCCGCTGCTGTTGGAGAAGTTTCATTGTAAACAGTTTTGGAGAGTTGGGCACACATGGGCTTTTAATTGATCATAACATGAAAATATGTAATAAGCCAATGAATCACAGGCTCTGCTATGATTACAGATTATTCAAATAAGGCAAGATTACTCAGTTTGTGTTACAAATCCTTTCAATGTGCATAGTTAAAGGCACAATGATGAGTATAATCCTGACAGATAGAGTCATTTCATTAAACAAGCTGCCTTGTTTTACTGTTTGCTGCCAGAGTGAATAATGGAATTAAAAAAAAATAATTAACAGTAGTGATAGTATATTGCATTTATATTAGCTAATAAATCTGGAATACTTTTACTTTCTTAAAATATATAGATTAAGGTTATTATAACTATAAATAACCTATATAATTTTAATACTAATATCAGGAAAGTTAGTATGGTTCCAAAAAGCAGCATTGAGATGACGTTAATCTGGAAGGTGAAAGGCAGTTATTATGTCCTCAGATGTGGATAGTGTTTTCTAGCTAGCCAATCACTAGTGGCTTTTGTGGCAGCATTATTGATTGGTACACTGAAGTGCATTCTTGACATCCAAGTATATTGTGTGTTTTCCTTTGAAGGAAGACAAGAGAATAAAGATATTAGATCATGTACACAATACGTAAAATATTAAAGATTCTCTTATATATCCTCTCTGCATCTTTGAATGGAAAACCTAGGACAACATTGTGAAAAATGACAAAAGCAACATAAGGTTTCGTAGTTGGATATTTCATGGTATTAGACAAATATGGTCAATATTTTCCAATATACTTTAAACAGCTTCCTTTTGAAGTAAATTCAGAGAGTAACACACTATGGAAACCACCACCACCACAGCAGCCACAGTAAAACAATCAACAAATAATGACAACAATATCGGTTCATACTGAGTTAAATTAGGGAGTTGTTTCAAACTTTAACTCGGTTTACACATCTATTCAAAAGTGATTATTGATAATTAATACCCATATTTTATGCTTTTTTGGTTCTGACTTTGATTTAAAATCCAACTGAATAAGCAATTATAATACGTACAAAGGTGGTAACACTCAAATTAGTTCATATTTGGAATTTGTGTAGACACAAAGAGATCATGTCTATGATTCTAGGTGGAGTGGTTAAATCTGTGAGTTAAATTGTGAATTGGTGAAGTTTGAGTTTAGACAACTGCTATGGACTGCATATTTGTATCTCCCCAACTCACATTTCGAAGTCCTAAATCTCAGTGCCATGGTATTAGAAGGTAAGGTCTTTGGGAAGTAATTAAGCTAAGAGAGAGCCCTAAGGATGGGATTATAAAAAGAGGGAGGGGGAAATTTCCTTCCTTTCCTTATGAGGACACAGTAATAAAGTGTCCATCTACAACCAGAAAGCAGGCCTTCATCAGACACGAGTTCTGCCTTGACCTTGATTTTCTCAGCCTCCAGAGCTGTGGAAAATGTACATTATTGTGTAAGCTACCAGTCTATGTTGTTTATTGTAGCAGCTTTATCTGATAAAGGAGACAGTTTTCATTTTTCTAAAAGAATGACAAGTTATAATGTGGTCAGACATGGAAAAGACAACAAGAACATAGAGAGCTCTGTCTTTTGCTCAAACATTGCATAAAATGAAGATGTGTTCACTGAACAAGACAGACTGGATGAAGATAACTTAAGGAGAGCTAAAATCCTGAAGTTATCTCAATACTTCCAAAAGTAATGTTTTACTAAAGACTGTCTGAAGCAGGAAAGAAATGTTTTAAGCCAAAGGGGGCTCTATACTCAAACAAGTTTGGTAAGTATTACATTAAATGATGTTAAACAGGTTTCTCTACCTGCTATATAATACTAAGCCTTTAATAAATTAATGAGCATTCAAATTATCCCAAATTATTTGACCAGGAAACATCTTATCCACTATACTTAACTTCATGAAGAATGTTTAGCAAACACAGTTTGGTATCATTTTATTCAAACAAAGACCTCGCTCTGTCTGTTTTTGAAACCTATGTGAATGTACTGATTTACAGAAATGTGAGTAGAGGAGTACCTTTTTCTCCTTTTTTCATAATAGCATGTGGAACAGTGCCACAGGAAACTGGAGCCTGTACGTAGTTGCTGACGTGTTGAGTGGGCTGCATCAGTCGGATTCTACATTCCTGTTACACTCATGCAGTCACCTAGATATGCAAGCTATCACTGGACAGGATTTCTGATCTACTTTTCTCAAGGATCAATGCCAGAAGTCCCTTTTTTATCTGTAGGAGTGAGGGACTCAATAATTTATTCAACACATGTTCTGATTAGGTATCTATATAATCTAATCTTTAAACTATTGTTCCTTTGAAGAACAGAGAAAGAAACCATGTAAAATCCCACTATAAAGTTATATTGAACTAATGTTAGTATTAAAAGAAATTATCTATCTTTTCCTTAAATCTAGTGCACCACAGATGCACAAGTGATTTTCTAAATAAAAACTAGTTTGAAATTATATTTGCATATAACCTTGAAATTAATTTTATACAATTGTGGATGCATGTATTTATCAATTCATTGAACCAATATTTATTTAATAAATCATGTGCTTGAGTTGCACTAGACATCAGGATATAAAAATGCCACAAAAATCCATTGACTTTTTTTATTCATTGGAGATTATGTCATGATACAATTACATGCATAAAGGAGTTCAAGTTTGTAAATGTTTTTAACAATGGATTTTAACTCCAAATTTAAATGAGCCACAGTTAAATATTCTATCAAAATAAAGAAATAGGTAATGTTATTTTCTATTGACTCTGGAAAATATGGAAGCAATTCTTATATTTAGTTATATTTAGGCTTCTACTGCAATGTATATAAACATTTTAGAAGTTAAAAAGTATTTTCAGTATTTCAATAAAGTAGTTGTAATTCTCCATTGCAAGTGAAGAGTTTAAATATCAAGCCATATTTTACATAATGCCTCTTTTTAAATGTTAAGTTGTTACTCATAATGCAAGTTAGTTATATGTAATATTCAGTTAACTGTTATTGAAATACAGTCTTTAAATATTTATTTTTTACTTTAAAGATTTTATTTATTTATGTTTAGAGAGAGGGAGGGACGGAGAAAGGGAGAAGAAGATCAATGTGTTGTAGCCCTTCACACGCCCCCACTGGGGACCTGGCCTGCAGCCCAGACATCTGCCCTGACTAGGAATCAAACCTATAACCCTTTGGTTCGCAGGCTGGAATTCAATCCACTGAGCCACACTAGCCAGGGCTTTGTAAAGTATTTACAAACTCAGATACTGGGATACGGATTTTACCTGTGTCAACTGGTGATAGCAGAATCAGTTTTCTTATTTTAACAGTAAAATGAATCAGTTGTTAATATATTTGAACAATTTCTTATCATGTAGTTACAACCACCACAACAAGGAGATTTTTAATTTAGCTCACTTTTGCAATGTCTTCCTCTTGTGATTTGTTAGATATGTCTATTACTAAATTTTTCTTGGCAATTTTGCCTTGCCACGTATGGAACTGGGAGAAATATATTAAGCACTGTTTAAATGCTCAATATCTTAATGTTCTTGAATGTCATAGCTGGCATCATTCCATGAACAGAGAAGACAACATTTTAGCCCTGGAATTGCATACTGTATGATTGCATTTGTACAGGAAAAAGATGCATATACAACATGTGAAAATTTGCCATAGATGTGTCTTTTCTATATACTCTCGTAAAAAGACATCATCATCTTATATATTGTATGCAATAAATTGGAAACTTCAGAGAAAAATTCATGAGTCACAATAATTCTCTTTATATGAGCTTCTTTTCTCTCAGTTCATTATTATATTCAGTAGATTTTTCCCTTCAAGCTAGCTCTATATATTTGATTTATATGCAATAGTTTATGTATGAGAATGCATTATAAAGCTTAATACCATAGTGCCCCTTATCCACAGGGGATACCTTCCAAGATCCCCTGTGGATGCCTGAAACCTTAGAAAGTACTCACTCTAAATATACTAAGTTTCTGCCTCTACCCACATATCTGTGGTACAGTTTAATTTATAAATTATACACAGTAAGAAATTAACAATAACTAATAAAATAAAACAATAACAATATATTTGCATAAAGTTATATGAATGTTGCATTGTTAAATAAAATAAGGATTACTTGTACACAGGGACCACTTTACCACCAACAGTCAACCTAATAACCCAATGACTACAAAGTGATCTCAATAGCGAGCGGTGTGCAGAGGGTGGACATACTGGACAAAAGGATGATTTATTTCCCTGTTGGGACTGGGTGAGACAGCTCCAGATTCCATTATGGTACTCAGGGCAGCATACAAATTAAAACTTAAAATTGCTTATTTTGGGAAGTTTTCATTTAATATTTTTGAACCGAGGTTGATCATGGGTAACCAACTGGAGAAAGCTAAACCTCCAATAAGGGGGAATCACTGTATATTTAACACAAGAAAAAGCTCTGTTTTCTTAATTATCTAAATCTTAAATATCACTACTGCTGTAGTAAATTTAAAAAATCACATGCAGTAAACTCTGCAATCTGAGGTATTTTATCTATTCCATTGATTATTTTTTCTACAGTAATTTTTAACTGTATGTTTTGTCTGCTGAATTTGTTAAATTCCTTTATTGATGAAATTAATTTCAATGGCTTGTTCCCTTAACAACATCTACCTTTAAATTTATGAGAATATTTTGAGTGAGATTATAATGGGTTTATTTGTTATGATTTTAGTGTGCAGGTGAAGCTTTGTCGAGTTGTGCACTTGAACCCTGTGTGGTTTTTGAACCAGTGACACCCCAACAACTTCAGTTAAAAGTATTATGAGGAAGATAACAGTAGGCTTTTTGTTATGATTTTAAAAGAAATGCAGTATTTAACAGCAATAAATGGAAGTTCTTACCCATGTTCACAGTCAGCACGTCACGCTCTGCTGTGAATTTGTGAATTGCTAAAATGAAAGGCATTGAATAATAAGAAGTGAACTTTAACATTCAAATTTGGGTTTTGAAATGTCACCAAAATTGATTTTGTATTTAAACCAAGTTGGTAAAAATTTTATTATTTTTTATAATTATTTTATCTCCTCCTGTGTCTTTATCTTTTCCTGAAAAATAACAATTTACTCTTTATTATTATAAATTTCTGCAGGTTTCTTGGCCAAATTACATTTCCCTAGTTTCCAATCTATATAATCATTGGTAATAGTGAAATGCGAGGTTAACTATTAGATCATGAGATTTCTGTGGTTTTATGTACATTATTGATTAGTTAATGATGGTGTGAATATATACATTTTAGCATTTCTAAGCCTTAATTGGACTTTACAAATTTTGTCAAATAAAGCCTTAAACTTTTATTGTTAATTATAATAGTTGCCATAGTGTTATCATTAGTTTCTAAGACCTAGATGTTCTGTTTTCAAATCTTTAGTGTTATTTCATTAAAATTTTATATTGTTCTTAACACTTATTATAATAGATATGATCTATTACCATTTAATGATGAGACAAAAATATTCCTATTCAAGCAGTCATTATGAAGCCATTGACCCCAAAGATTTTATGCCTCAGTCTCCATAGAGTGCTATTCTGAGTATACATAGAATTCCAAAATACTGGAGCCTCGTACCTAATGCAGCTTATTTGGAAAGCTATAAGAGAGACTTGATGTTTCCTTTCTTGCACTTAACACAAACTTGGCAGTATATTTTATTGTACTGTTTTATGTTATATTATACTATACTATATTAGTCCCATTACTGTATGCTTACTATGTAGTATGTTAGGTATAGATATAGTATGACAAACATGCAGTAGTCTTTCTTATTCACAGTTGTGTTTGCAGTACATACTATGTGATCAATATAATTGTTGAATGAATGAACAAATTAATGTATCGCTGTTATGAATAGTTATGCCATTCATCTACCAGTGATATGAAAATTAAACTCAAAGAACTTGTTAGATTAAAACCAAATAAACTAAAGAAATAAACTAAAGTGGTTTATTTCTGTATATTGCTATGCTATTTACCATTATTTCTAACTCTTTATCTACCCAGACCCAGTTGGTAGATTTCATCAAGGACTTTATTAGGTTTCCAGTTTAATTTTGAAAAGTATTTCAAGTAAAATAATATGTAGAGTTGATTCTAAACAAAAATTTCACTTTTCCATAGAAAAAAAAGCAAACCAAACTGAATGCAATTACATAGGATTAATACAAGGATGCCTAGAGCAAGTTGGACCTGACTGGATAATGTTAATCTTAAGGCACTCATTTAAAGTTTAATCATAGTCCTTAGGCTTCAGCAAAACAACATCTAAGTGAAACATTAATAGGGGAACTTAACAAACTGGAGCCTATCCTTTGAACTCAGAGTACTGATGGTAATGTTTTTGTAAAAAAAATCCTATGCTGCTTTTCTTTGCTTTTTTCCAAATCTCTAACATGCTCAGAAACACATCAACATTCAGGTAAGCACAGACACACACAGCTGAGTATTAGATACTGAAGAGCACCTAGAAGATTCCCTGAATTAAATATGTCAACATGCCGAAAACCCTAATATAAACATCACATGCTAGGACCCTATGGCAGAATTCGGAGGATTAATCTAGTATTTGAACTCGCATTCTTGTCCTAGAGCACCTGATTATAGTTCTGATCTGGACATTAACTTTTCTCCTGTTTTATAATTTCTCAACCTTTGTTTATGGTGCCTGCATTCATTTGCTCAATGAAATAATATTTCTTATAATCTGTTTTGTACTAAATACTGAGTACATTGAAAATGAAAAACAAACTTTGTGCTTCTGATGAAGAAAACATGTTATGAATATTAAATAATGTGAACATTATCACCCAATTACTATGTTCCAGTGACTATAATTGGCATTGGAGAATCAAATATGGATATCTTACTTCCACTTCCACATGATTTGAAATCTAGAGTCACTATACCAGCGCATTCACTGGCTCCATCTTGATCTGGCCACAGTAGCATTTGGCACTTTTGGGTCTAGGTTTCTGTTAGTTTGGTGCATGTTGTCTTAGCCTGAGTGTGTAAAGAAGGAAGCAATTTGTGTAAACAAGTAATGTTCCCCAATGTTTTTATTTCATCTTCTCTTGTTTAACCTCGTTAAACATCACGGCAGTGTTCATTATTCAAAGTAGGTTATATCCTGATTAAGGGGAGGATCATTTTTCCAGTGTCTGAGGTTAGAAATTACTCCACTGCTTTTCCTAATGAGTTTCAATATATCATGGAAAAAATGATTACTTGGTTCATAGATTAGATACATATGCATGTCTGGCTATACACATGGAAGTACTGAAGCATGTTGCTCCCCAAATATCCATTCCTCACTTTTTGCTTTTCCTCCTGTCTATCTCTAAGAGGGAAAGACCCTACCAACTTTTGTTTTTCTACTTTTCTTCCTTGTATGTAAAAGGCATTGAGACCGTTATAAGTTTATGCAAATCCATTAACTGATTACTCAGGTTACCTGGATTATTTTCAAAGAAAATGTCTTTAAATTTCCCTTTGTTGCAGAAAAATCTTAATTTCCTTTCTGGTTTAGCATACTGTTAGAAGAAAAAAATTCAACCAACATCACGGTCTGCTTTCATATACACATAAAAGGTATATACATGTATGCATATATCATCTGTATATAAGGTTTATATATGTATTAAATGTTCTTTACATATAGATATAAAGGTTTCTATATATAAAAAGGTTCTATTAAAGGTTTTATATATATATAAAGTTTATATTTTATATATATATAAAGGTTTTATATATATATGTATATAACCTTTAAAGAACTGAAATATTATTTTGACTTTCATTCTTATAAAAGGAAAGAATTACATCCACCGACAGATTGGGAGTTTAATTTTTTTTTCTTTTATCTATTCCAGCCAGAAGAGAAGGCAAGGAGAAAAAAAGGGAGAGAAGCATCAGTATGAGAGAGATACATAGATTTGTTGCATCTTGCCCATGCCCCAGCAGGAGACTGCATGTGCCCTGACTGGGAATCCAACCCATGCCCTTTTAATTTGCAGGACAATGCCCAACCAACTGAGCCACATCTGCCAGGGCAGATAGGAGATTTTAAATGATCATCCATTCTGTTAATTTTCAAAAGCAAAATGTAATGTCTAAAGAGATTTTTTTTTCAAATTAAGACATAAATATGTCTATAGGTAGGCTTAAAAATGGCAGTTATATGCTTATAGAAAAACTGAATAGGACTCAAGTGTCATGGAGAAACATTGTATGAACTTGACTTTGATTAATTTAAAAGAACAGCATGCATATAGATTTTAACTTGAGGGAAGGGGACCAAATCATTTTTAATTCAATTCAACTTCTTTCCCTGAAACCTGGTCATGATTTGGGCCTCATACTAAGGAATAGTTTGGGCCATTGAGTGTAGCACACTAGAATGTCTGCCAGAGGCAATCTCAAGTTAGTGAATTTAAGAACTTAAATATGTTAAAAAATCTTAAAGTTAAAAGAATATTATAGCTAATGGTGAGAAGAGTTTTTCTTTATAAAAACTGAGTTAAAGTTCTTAAGAAATGAACTTAGGATTTAGGAGAAAATATGTAGGCCAGATGACAAGAATAGGCTGTATCTTGAGAGGAAGACTTGCTATCTGTTTCCTGCATGCAGATGGTTTTGGTGAATTTCTCCTTGGAGGATTTGAAAGGAAGACTCAATTTAACAAATATGTGCTCATAATAGAATCCAAGAATTGTGCTAAAGATTCCAAAATATTGTATTTTTTTCTTCAAGAAATTTTTGTTTAGTTTGAGAAATAAGTACACTATACATATCTATGATATAATGTACTGTAGGCATCCACATTTATTGGGCATTTTTATAGAAATCTGCCCTGGCTGGTATAGCTCAGTGGATTCAGTGTGGCCTGCAAACCAAAGGGTCCCAGTCAGGGCACATGCCTAGGTTGCGGGCCAGGTCCCCAGTTTAAGGCATGTGAGAGGCAACCACATACAGATGTTTCTCTCCTTCTCTTTCTCCTTCCCTTCCTCTCTCTTTAAAAATAAATAAATAAAATCTCAAAAAAAAAATCTGGCAAGACATTAGACTCACCACAGTGAGACTGTGTGTGTGGTGAGAGTTAAAGAGCCAGAACTTTGAGGTGATATTGCCAGAATCATAGCTCCACAACTCATGAATTTTCTTAGTTTTGTCATCAAAATAATAATAGTTTCCTCATTGGACCTGGTAAAGATAAACTTTGTTAAATCCTGTAAGACATATAGGAAAGCTATAGGCACATATTAAGTTCTGAATACATTTTAAATTTTATTATCATACATTATTATAATACATATTCCTGGGTCCCAGGATTCTGTAGGTCATGTTTAGTACCCACAAATCTACCTACCAGAGTTGTTATAATACAGTTGGTAATTAAATAATCATTTGGAAACTTCTATTGTAAGTCATTCAACTTGTGTTGAGGAACAAAATAAAGTAGGAATTCTCTAATAGGTAATAGTATTATCAATTACAAGAGAAAAAATAAAGACATACTAGCATGAATGAATATTTTAGGAGGAAATAAAAAGAAAATTAAAAAAGGGTAGGTTTGACATATAGAAATGTTAATCTATGCTTATTTGTGTGTATATACATATAGTTTAATGTAATTATGTACCCCTTAAATTGAATGAGGATTCTGTGAACATACATACTTACCTAAGAAAACTTGGCCTATATATGTTAATGACATTCACTGAGTACTTCTCTTGCTGGATGTTTAATTCTGTCATCTTTAAGGTACTTTAGTGGAGGAAAAAAATGAGTTGAGATAGTTAAATAGAAAAAGAAATGACCTCAGTCATTCTTCATTTTTCATTTAAGATTCATTTTCAAATCCAAGCCTCATAAATCAAATTCAATTATTGAATATCAATGTATAGTTTTTATAGTTATATATTATATATGGTTACTGATTCTACCTTGGATACAATTTTATATTGTAATATTAAATACCAAGGCTCCTTTCTTTAATGTTGTTCTTCTAACAAAAGCAGTTCAGATTGTTTTTTAAATATTAAGCATGTGTGCATATATTTATTTATGTCCCTTTCTACCTGGAAAGGGACCTCATGTGAGCTGCACCCACCAGACCTGATAAAGTGGGATTATGGAAATCCAAGAGAACTTAAATGATCATGTGACTTGTCAGTGTTAAAGACATCATTTTTCAGTCATGTAGACAACATGAAATTATTTATCATAGATTAATGAAGTGAGGCACTATCAACAACTATACAATATGCAAACAGTTGCAAAGTTGTCAACGTGATCTCTTTATTCTTTCACAGGCGTCTTTGTGGCAAACTTCTTTGGGTAGGGCAAGTACATGTTTTACTCATTTATTAATTGTGATTGCACTGTCTCAGCATGGAAACTTATCAGAATTATAAATGTAATCATCTTCTCATGAATGCAAGTGCATACTTTGTCCCTGAATGTGATAAAAACACAAACTAGCACATTTGGGGCATATTAGTTATTCTGTAAAACTCATTGCAGAAATTAACCGTGTCAGCAATAAGGTTGTATGAAACCATAAAGTAACTTTTTAAAGAATAATCTTTGAGAAAGTGTGCTTTGATGATGCTACAAGGCTGTTAGCTCTGAAACATGACTCTAAATTCTTATAAAAAATAACAGCTTAAAAGTCCTCAAAGATCTTCAATTAAAGCAAGAAATTAAAAAATAAATTAAAAACATACTGAAATCTATGCAACTTTTTTCTTTGCTTTATAATTTTTTTCAGGAAGTATTCACTTTGTTACATTTTCGGAATAATAATTACATTTCTAGTATTTTCTTTTGATAGGATGCACTTTTTTAAATGATTTAAATTAAATATGGTCTAGGAATCATTGAGAATCATTGAGACACTTTTTTACTTAGTCTTGCAAGTTTTAGTGTGTGAACTGGGTCATAGAGTCATATCCTTTGAGTGGGGGTGGGGGTTAAGAGAAAGAGAATCTATGTCCCAGTGCTTGAACTTTTCATTTAGCCCAACTAATTAGATCTTGTCAAGATAGATTTTTCAGATACCATTGTATATCTTTAACATCCTATTTCATATGAAAAGAAAGTGGTTAGAGCAAGCCTCAGCACCGTGAAATAAATGGTACTTTATTTACAAGGATCTCTAGTTTCTAAATGTTATGTTTTGACCATTTAATACAATTTTACAATCTTCTGAGACCTCAACGGGCTTGCCAACTGTCACCAGTGATAATTAGGAAGAGAGCTACACAGATATATAAAATTCACAGTGATTCAGGTAGCCCCTTTTCCACAAGATTCAATTCTCTTCACAATAAAACCCTTCTTGGAGCTGCCAACTCTTAACGACATTTGACAGAATTGAGTTTAACTTTCTCTTTCTTTCCTTGCCACTCTTCTGGTGGGAGTTATTACTAAGAGGAAAAAATAGTGGCCAGAGCAAAAGGCTGGCAACATTTCAGGGTTGACATGCCAAGTGTTCTTTGACTAAATTGTTTCTAGAAGAAGCAGAGAGAAATAACTCACTCAAAAGTTTTTGTTCCCTTGCAGTTAAGTCTCAGCACACCACCGAGTGAAGCAGTAATAGTAAATCCAATGCTTTCTGGTATTTTCATTTACCCATTTTTTGTTCATTCATTCAGGAACTCTTTCATTCAAATGTGATTAACCTCTGTCAACCACTGAGCTCTACTCTACTTCTAAATTTTATTTTAAAAATATTTTATAAATGAACTCGTATAGCATTTACATTTTGAAATTTATTTTTCTCATTCAGCATAATTCCTTGGAGATTCACTCAAATTTTACTTGTATCAACAATTTGTTTCTTGCCCTGACTGCTGTAGCTCAGTGGATTGAGCACAGGCTGCAAACCAAAGGGTCACAGGTTCAATTCCCAGTGAGGGCACTGGGAGGGCACATGCTTGAGTTGCAGGCCAGGTCCCTAGTGGGGGCCACATGAGAGGCAGCCACACATGATGTTTCTCTTCCTCTCTTTCTCCTTCCCTTCCCCTCTGTCTAAAAATAAATAAATAAACTAAAATAAAAAGAATTTGTTTCTTTATATACTGAGTTGTATTCCATGATACATTTTTATCACAGTGTGTATAACCATTCACCTATAGAAGGTCACCTGGGCTGACTCTAATATCAGGAATATTTAAAATAAAATTTCTGTGAACATTCACATATTTTTGCTCAGATGAACAAAAGGTTTCATTTACCTGGAATTAAAATCAAAGTGTAAAATTGGTGCATTTTATAGTAACTGCATGTTTAGTTTTGCAAGAAACTCCCTGTTTTCTAAAGGGCTTAACCATTTTACTTTTCCTACCAGCAATGTATGAGCAATTCAGTTTTATCACATTCTTATCAGCATTTGGTGTTCTGACTTTAAAAAATAAAATTATTTTAGATAGGCATGTAGTGATATGTCACTGTAGTCTTAATTTGAATTTCATTGATGGTTAATGACATTCAACATTTTTATACCATTTACTTGCCATCTGTGTATCCTCAGAAGTAATGTATCTGTTGCTTTTATCCACCTTCTAAGTGGATTATTTAATTTTTACTGGTACATTCTGCATTAATGTTGTTTGTTAGATATAAAATTCTTGGGTGACTTTATTTTTCTTTCAGCCCTTTGAATATGTCATTCCACTTTTATTCTGGCCTGTGTTGCTTTTTTTTTGAAGAGGCAACTCATTATAAGTTCTTGTTCTTTATTTGATGAGTGTTTTTCTTCTTGCTTCTTTATGTCTTAGCTTTCAGCAGTGTTGCTGTCATATGTCTAGGTATGTATCTCAGTGTAGTGGGCATTTTGAGTTTGAACATCAATATTTTTTATAAAATTTGGGAAAATTTTGATATTCAAAATTTGTATGTGTCACCTTTTCTTTCTTCTCCTCTTTTGGAACTGTCATTACACATATGTTGATAGGCTTAATTTTGTCCTAGAAGTCTTTGAAGTTCTGTCCATTTTTATTTAATATTTTTCTACATTATTCTGGTTGGATTATTTTTATTGATCTGTTATTATGAATATAGTGCATTTCCTGTTCATGTATATATTATTATTATATAATTATATTGATGCAATAAGACATAATTTATAGTGTTGTTTTATTTATTTTGAAGTATATCAAAATGTTTTACTCTTTTTAAAATTTTCATTTCTATCCTTATATATATTTGAGATTTGATAAATGAACTGATGTTAATTTTGTATGATGATATATACTAGGAATGTAGCACATTTTATATTACTATTAATGGTGATGTAAGTGTTTTTAATATTTGGCCATTCAACTTTGGAGGAGGTGTCATTTTGGCATATATATCCTCGGTTGTATGTGAAAATCCTGGTTTACAATATTTTCTAAATTTGTCTTATATTGCCAAATAGCTTCCCCAGTCTGGTTTCCTATACATACTCCCGGCATGGAAGAGTCCCTGTTCCCTATGCCGTTCTAAAACTTGATTCCATATCTGCCTATGTTTCTCCTAATAAACATACATTTAAATGCAAATAATAATTTTATATGCAGTATAAACAGCTAAAAGTGGAATAGGAACATATTATCAAAGAACTTGAGATGTCCAGCGCCCACTAAGCAATATTTTCTAAGGACTTTTAGTTATATAACAGAAGAACTGTTAGTCCAGTAGCAAACAGAATAGTGAAGTCAAGGACAGTTGCTTCCTGTAGTTATGGATGTATTCTTTATCATATCAAGAGTCCCATTTGATCATCTACAAATAGATATGGATGTACCAAATAATACTTAATATTCTTTATGCTAGAAATTCCATATATCTGTGCCATTATTAGACTTATCTGTTATCTGCATTTATTCTATTTGTGTTTTCTATTACTGTACTATATCAGTGAAAGGGATTGTGTCCATAAGCAGAGAAAAAGGCAGTTTATAACTTGCTTTAATTTTAAGGATAAAATCACACTGCAAGATTAATTTCACTGTTTCTGCTTGTGGTTACTAACCTAAGCAAAAGGCTTCAGAATGATGTAGGAAGAATACAGGAAGATAAGGACAAAATATAGGCAGAAGACCCAAGTAAGAAGAATGTAAGATTTCCCTACTGTTGCAATTTTACTAATGCTATAAAGATTTTATATTTGCCTAGAATTTTTAGCATTCTTAGAAAAATCTATTGTTTTGGCAACCCTCAAAAAACAAATTAACTAATATAAAGCAGTTAGATATGTTTATTTAATTGATAAACAAGGCATCTTTATACATATTAGTCAATCACTGCCTTTAGATAGTGTGCTATGTTATAAAACTGCATTCTAATGCAGCTCAAATTGACATTTGTATTAAAGTAATGATCAAATACATGTAAAAATAAACACTGAAAAATTCAAATTGTCATTTTAAAAGTATCAGTAAGCATTTTAAACTTCTATATTAAGATTTTGGTAATAAATATGTACTTGAGCAATTTTTTTTATTGTTGATGTTAACTGTTTGAACAGAAACAGCTGAAACATGAAGGCAGTGAAATTTACAATGGACCCAGGGCCATTCCTCCTTTCACTTCCATCTCAATGAGAGAAGCACTAGGAAAAAATAAGGCTGGTCTCAATGGCCATTCCAGCTCTGTGCTGGACAACACTAACTATAGATAGCCTTTGTTTCTGCAGAACTTCATGAATATGGGCATGGCAAGTGGATGCAGTGTTTCAGTCTATGCTACGGCAACAGAATCACTTAGATGTGAACATGAGCACATCCCCGGTGTAGCTGTTTCCCAACAAAAATGAGATAGAAATTCATGTTGAATAGCCACTGATTACAAGAACATGATTAATGTGGGATATAAAATTGAATTGAATTATGGGTGCTGTTGTTAAGCCTACATCAGAAGTTTAATTTTATGTATTGAAAAATGAGGGAAGAATAAAGACCACCGAGTAAAGACATTATATTTTCTAGTACATATTATAGGATAGCTAAATAATTTAGACTTCTAATTGGGTTACTGGAAAAAAAGTTGCCAGAATATCAAGAGTATAGTATCTATTTTGACTAAAATATTAAGCACACCAGCAATCACTCTCCTTTATTTTTATTACAAGGAATCCCAATAAAAACTGAAACTTTCATATAGCTATGAAAAGAAAGCTTCACTACAGAATTCATAGTTATCTATTATAGAATAGTATTTATATTAAAGAGAGTAATAATGACACTAAAATTTTTAAGTGTCATTGAGAATATATGCTTTTAAGTAACACTGGGGGCACCACCTCTGACATCTCCCAGTGACTGTCATGAGGAATTTTTCATAGTATGCCTGTGTTTGTGTCCCTGTGAAACCCTGAAAATGGGAGAAAGGTGTGACTTCTTAGATCTTAAACTCTCTATGGTAAATGTGTTTTCTTGCTTCATAATTGAGACTGAATAAACTCTTTAGAAAACTATAAACTCACATATTATGTAAACTTTGGCAATAGCACACTAAAAATATTTATATTAGAACAGACATATGCTATCAAATGTACTTATGATCTCTTGGTATAAAGTGATAGAAAATACAGAGGGATGAGCTACTGCAGCTTAAACATGGAGGTGGTAAATATATAGTGAAGCAATAATGGAACTAATTAGATAAGTTGTTTATAAATTTGTTTTTAGCTGCTTCTTTAAAAATATAATTTATGGCATAAAATCACTGACAAGATAACATTTACCATATTTAATAGATCTGCTTTTAGATAAAATACTAATGAGGCCATTTAAGATTTTAATTCATTTTACTACTTTGTTAATTTTAGGTATACATACCCACTGAGCTCATTTTATCTTTTAATATTGTGATTGACCAGTTGATACCTTTAAAATTGTCCTGGTAAGTAAAATTTTCTGGGAAACAAAAAGCCAGATTTTAAAAACTTGAAATATCCATGACATATATCATTACATTTTAAATTATTTTTATTGATTATGCCATTACAATTGTCCTAATTTTTCCCCTTAAATCCCCCTGAATCCTGCTTCTTCTCACTCCCTCAGGCAATCCCCAAACCATTCTTTATGTCCATGGAATATGCATATAAGTTCTTTGGCTATTCCATTTCCTATACTATACTTTACATATATATTGCTATTCTATAACTACCTATTTGTATTTCTTTTTTAAAATTTTTAGTTATGGCTTACATTTAATATTATTGTGTTAGTTTAAGATGTATAGCATAGTGGTTAGAAAATTATGTATTTTACAGGGTCTCCCAATGTTTCAAGTATCTACCTGACCACATACATAGTTATCATGATATCATTACTATATTTCCTATGCTGTACTTTACATCCCCATGACTATTCTGTAACTACCAATGTGTACTTAATCTCTCTACCTTTTTGACCCAGCTCTTTGACCCCCATC
Organism: Tonatia bakeri; assembly: GCA_004024845.1. NCBI lineage: Eukaryota > Metazoa > Chordata > Mammalia > Chiroptera > Phyllostomidae > Tonatia > Tonatia bakeri. The sequence continues at coordinate 85,907 of PVIA01003327.1, forward strand.
TCCTCTGATAGCAGTCAGTCTGTTTTTTGTATCTGTGAGTCTGTTTCTATTTTATTTGTTTGTTTATTTTGTTCTGTAGGCTCAACACATTAATGAAATCATATGGTATTTGTCTTTCTCTGTCTGACATATTTTATTTCACTAGTACCCTCTAGATCAATCCATGCTGTCATAAAATGTAAGATTTCACTCTTTCTTTGGCCATAATATTCCACTGTGTGATTGTACCACTGCTTTTTTATCCACTCGTCTACTGATGGGCACTTGGGTTGCTTCCATGACTTGGCTACTGTGACTAATGCTGCAGTGAACATAAAGGTACATATATTCTTTCAAATTAGTTAATTATTTTGCCTCTTCACCCATTCCCCATACCACCCCCCCTCTGGCAATCATAAAAATATTCTCTACATGAGTCTGTCTCTGTTCTTCTTGTTTGCTTAGTGTGCTTTTAAGATTCAGTTGTTGAGAGATATGTATTTATTGTCAATTCATTGTTCTTTTTTAGAGAAAGGGGAAGGAAGGGGGAAAGAGAGGGAGAGAAACATCGCTGTGGGGTTGCCTACCACATGGCCCTCACCGAGGACCCAGCTTGCAACCCAGGCATAGGCCCTGGCTGGGAATTAAACCAGTATCCCTTTAGTTCACAGGCTCATGCTCAATCCACGAAGCCACACCAGCTGGTACTATTGTTCATAGTTTTGATCTTTCTTTACTTAAATAAGTCCCTTTAACACTTTGTATACTAATTTTGGTGATGATGAACTCCTTTAGATTCCCTTGTCTGGGAATCTGTTTATCTGCCTTTCAATTATAAACAATACCTTTGCTCAGTAAAGCAATCTTGGCTCTAGGTCTCTGCTTTTCATGACTTTGAATTTTCTTGTCAATCTCTTCTAACCTTCAAAGTGTCTTTCAGAAAATCTGCTGACAGTCTTATGGGAATTCACCTGTAGGTAACTAACTTTTTTTCTCTTGCTGCTTTTAAGATTCTGTCTTTAACCTTTGGCGTTTTAATTACAATAAGTCTTGGAATGGACCTTTTTGCATTGATCTACTTTGGGACTTTCTGTGCTTCCTGGATTTGCATGTCTATTTTCTTCACCAAATTAAGGAAGTTTCCTTTCCTTTTTTTTTCCCAAGTAAATTTCCAATTTCTTGCTCTTTCTCTTCTACTTCTGGCACCTGTATGATGAGAATGTTACAATACTTGACGTTATCCCAGGGGCTGCTTACTGTTCTCTTTTTTCTTGTATTCTGTTTTCTTCTTATTGTTCTGATTGGTTGTTTTTTGTTTCCTTATGTTTTAAATCATTGATTTGATTCTCAATTTAATCTACTCTACTGTTGTTTCCCTATAAATTGTTCTTTATTTCAATCAGTGTATCTTTCATTTCTGACTGGATTTCTTTTATGCTGTTGAGGTCCTCACTAAGTTCCTTGAGCATCTTTATAAGCAATATTTTGAACTCTGCATCTGACACATTGTTTATCTCCACTTTATTTAGTTCTTTTTATGAAGTTTCAGTCTGTTCTTTCATTTTGGCCATGTTTCTTTTTTTCTTCATTTTGGTACCCTCCCTTGTTTGTTTCTATGTATTAGGTAGAGCTTTAAGGATTCTTTATATGGAAGCATGGTCTAATGTAGTAGGTATTCTGTAGGGTCTAGTGACACAACCTCCCCTATCAAGCTGAACATGACATCCACCTTTAATGTTGACTGAATCTACCTTTCTCTTCTAATTGAGTCTTAATTGCTGTTGGCAGGTCAATGGGAGGGATTTACCCAGGCCAATCAGCTACAAGGACTAACTTTGACCACTGGCCACCAATCTCTACCCTCCGCGGAGGACCAACTGTGCAGGGGCAGGATGGTGGTGCATCAACATGGTCTGTAGCTGTCCACTGGGTGTACAGGCTCTGGGGTTTCCCAGGTGGTATAGGCCAAGGTTGACCTCCACCATGTTCTGTCTGGGGCCATCCTACATGAACTATAAAGCAATCTGAAATGTCTGCTAATTTTGTATTGGGCTCAGAGATTCCTAGGCAGAGCTAAGTCTGAATCTAGGCTGGCTACTGCTAGTGCCTGGCCTGGGACTATGTAGCAAGAGGTACAGGGAGCTGGGAGTCCACTGATGTTGGCTGTTGCTTGTTTGATAGGTTTTAGGTAGTTGTGAAGCATGAGCCAAGATCAGCCATTCATATGGAAAAGTCACTGTTAACAGTTTGGCTGTACCAGTAAGTTGGGTGTGATGGAGTCTCAGGGGATCTCCAGGGTAGGACAAACTGTTTAGCCAGGTTGATGGATTCTCACATTTGGCACTTAAATGCCAACTCTTGGCTCTGTGTGTGGGGAGGGGTGAGTTCAGAAAGGGGACAATGGCTTCTGGCCACCTTTCTTTCTGTGAGAAACTTGTCCCCCAGCTTGCCTTGATGCCAAACACTTCAGTTACCCACTATATGGCTGTGGTATCTTTCAAGCTGCTACCCTGGTGCTAGAACTCAGAGTGAATGAGTCTGAGTAATTCCATGTATGGGCACTTTAAGAGGAAATCATTGGAACACCAGTATTTTCTTCCAATGACTCAATCTCCACTGGTTTTTGCAGCTAAGAGTTATGGGGTCTTAATTTTCTGGCACTGGAACCATGGGTCTGCATGCCTGGTATGGGCCTGGGACTGCTTGCTCCCAAGATATTATTCCCAAAATTTTATCCACTACACATGCAGGTGGGATCCACTCATTTCATATCTCTGCCCCTTGTGTCATTTTGGATGAATTTAGTTTCTTTAATTTTATAGTTGTCAGATTTCTAATCAACTCAGTTTCTGACAGTTTAGAGTGATGGTTGTTCCTTATTTCAGTTACAATTTTAATGTGGTTGTGCAAGGAGGCATGCCATGTTTCCCTTGCTGCCATCTTGACCAGAAGCCATTGGGTGGTTTCTATATCACTTTATATAATGTGAAACCATTTAATATACATTTTCTTAAAAGTAGAGTAGCAACAAATACATAAATAGACATAATATATGCTTATACTTTTGGTTTTAGATTATGTTAATCATAGTATTTTATTAAGAAATACCTTTTTTGCCTAACTAATAAACTCCAGTTGTGAATATTTTATTTATTCTTTTGCTTTTGATTTTTCCAATATCTAATTGATTTTTCTTCATTGAATAATTTTTTATAAAACATAGCAACATGTGGAGAAGGTGGGGGTGGGGCTTGGTGGAAGGGGAAGTGGGTGACTTCTGCAGTAATGGCCACAATAAAAATAAATTTAAAAAGTCAAGCATAACTTTCTGTTGTCAAGTATATATTTGACATGTGTGACAAAGTGCTGTTGGCTATGTAGTTTTGGTCAGCAAATAAGGCTTTGAGACTGCTAATAATAAAGATAGCATCCTACAAATATAAAAATAAAAGAATCAATGATATTTTTTCTTTCCCTTTTTATTTTCTTATAACAACTGAGTGCATTATTGGGAAAAAAGAATAAAAACTATGAATTGTTTCTCCAGGGGAAGAAAAATCTCTTCTTGTCATTCATATTTAGTGTCTTACAGATCAATAGATTTAATCCCCGTGAAAATATTCATATAAAGTTGAAAGCTTTAATATGTCTTTCTCAGGTGATTTTGGTTTTTGAATTGAATGTGATCTCATAAACATTTTTTTCTATTCTAGGGCTGTAAAGTAATCAACTCAGCTTTATTTCTTACACAGAAAATTATTTGAGTGACTTCTAACAATATTGCTACATCATAGTCACACAATTTAAAGATGTTTTAAATAACTCAAACTCCTACATGATGCATATTTTTACTAGCATATTATTGAGGAAATGTAACAAGATTGTTGCTTTAATTGATTTTTGAAGTTGCTACATTTTGATATTTATTTTACTAAAGAACCATAGCTAGTAGAGATATTAAATTTCTGAAACAGAAACTATATACTGTATATTTTATTCTTTTAAAACCATATGGTCCTTGTGGTTGTGCATAAAAATTGAGATGTTTCTGCGGACTAGGAGTGGTCTTGATCCAAACGTCAGAAAACTTATTAAGGAATGATGGATTCTGATAATTCTACCACAAAGGCCAACAATTTTATTTTTTGAACACATAAATACCCCATTCATCAGATATTGAAAAATTTTCACTGTTGTTGATTAAAATGACTTCATTTGCTAGTATATTTTAAACATTATATTTTTAACCCTTTGAAGGGGGAAACATCATTAATATCAGAGAGTTCTGATCACAGACATCAATCTGGCACTGATTAGTGTGTCAGTAGTTCTAGACATCAGTTTACTCATCTGCAAAAGATGTGGTTTTCTTCTGTAAGATTATGTCATGCACTGGATATATAACAAGAAAATGATCTTCTCAAATATGGATTGACTAACTCTAGCTCTAAACTATTCCTCCTGTATATATTACCTTTGAGGTTTCACACATTCCAGGATTAATTTTGAATTACAACAAAATGTCTTTCAAAGCATCGTAATCCAAGATGCAGCTTGTTCTATTTGAAACTCATTGTTCAAGCATTTGGGCAGCCACTAGACAGGCTTGTGAACTAAGGACTTATATTTTAACCCAACATGCATGGATCTCAATAATACAGTAGTTCTTCCTAATGAGGAATGACTTGTAGTGTACAGCAGCACATCAAAGTTAATAACAAATGGGAAAAAAGTCAGTTCCAACAATAATAGGACTCTTCATCTTTTCTGCCATTTATCATGTTCCTAACTCATTTGTGCTTGGAGGAATTTCTGACCAGTTTCTCTCAAAATAAATATCCTGTATTGAATATATTAGGTAATTGCAGACTTCTGCATGCACACATGGACAAATGAGCTTAATTGCACATTCAACAGGGAGGAAACATAACGATTTTATGTAAGTGTAGTAAGTTTTAGCAAATTTATGGGGAAGACTATTAGTACTCATTTATCATGAACCTGAGGAAAACAATAAGCAATTTTCTTAGGTTCTTACTTGAGTACATTTTACCTACTTTTTAAATATGAAATTGAAAAAACACATGAAATAATGAAACTAAAATGCTGATATTAAAATTACTATAATAAATTAGAAAATAATAAGAGGAAAAACAAAAGATATTTTTGTGTTTAAAATTTCTGATTTGTTATACTATATTTCACTGGATTTTTGCAATAGCAGGAAACTTCCCAAAATTCTAGACTGTAAGTAAACATATTATGAGGTAGCAGTTAGAATATCTTGCTCACTGGTTAAAATGGGTAAAGTGCCTACTTCTAAACCTGAGCACATAGTCAAATTATTTACCAGGCACTTTCTAAGGTCATGGAGGGGAACTCTTTTTTTTTTAATCAGTTAATGTTGAGATTAGTGTATAGTAATTTAGGAAACATACTATACACACACACAAGCACACACAGAGAAAACCACAGGATATTGACTAGTGATATTTTGAATACAACGAATGCCTAATTTTCACCTCTGTTTGGAGCCTTTAAAAAGGAATGATATGAAATATTGTGATATTAAAGTTACACTTTGGGCATGTCAGAGTAAAGATGGAGGCAATTGATTCCTAGTCATATTTCAACATCTGTCAGCAAAAACATCTCTAAGAGAGCCCTAGTATTGTTTGATTAAAGTAAGAAATATAGGGCCACTAACTGATATTTTATATTCTGGGCTTTTTTTCTTAAAAGATCTTATTTATTTATTTTTAGAGGAAGGGGAAAGGAGGGAGAAAGAGAGGGAGAGAAACATCAATGTGTGGTTGCCTCTTGTATGCCCCCTACTGGGGACCCGGCCCACAACCCAGGCGTGTGCTTTACTCTGGGAATTGAACCAGTGACCCTTTGGTTCCCAGGCCAGCACTCAGTCCACTGAACCACACCAGACAGGGCTATATTCAAGACTTCTAATATGTACATAATAATGAAGGAGACTAGTGAATGAAAAACAATATTTTAAAACATATCATGCTCAAAATATTGCATAGCTAAACTAAACTGTAAACTATAATTGGTAAAATGTAACGCTAATGTAAATGAGTTCTATAGGTTAAAATGTCAAACTAAATTTTGTGAAGATTATACAAGTTATTCATATAAGAAAATTTCTGGATTATTCCAAATGTGAAATTAGTGTATCTCTGTAAGTGGAGGGTTGTATATATGTTTGATGTTGATTTATTCATTATAAAATATATGCCAAGTGCCATACTTTGTGCCATGTGGTGTCAGATGCTGAGATATAGTAGATAAAAAGAAAATCATGTCTTTACCTTCATATCCATGTTTCAGAGTGTAAGATACATAGAGATAGAATTATAGGAAGGGAGGGAGGAAAGAAGGATGGATGGGTGGAAGGAAGGAAGGAAATAGAAGGAAAGGAAAGGAAAAGAAAGGGAGAAGGAAAGAATGAATTATTTATGCTTACATGATTTCTGGAAAATCTGAATTTAGTTGTGACATATGGCAGCAGTCAATCAGTCCAAGCAATCCCATGCGTGGCTCTGCACGTGGAGGACAGAGATGTGACGGCAAACAGGCAGAAGGGCTGCTCTGATGATCAGGCCTGTCCTCTGGGAGCTCGGTCAATTTCTTTCTGTCCTCTTGTCTTCAGGTTCCTCATTTCAAATTCAAGAGTGGGATCATGCTTTTCAGGCCCCTTCTTCTGTGTTATATTAGATGGTTTGGACAGTTTCAGTTCTCACTCTAGGTCATACGTAGCTGGTGTTCCAGTGGATGGGTCTCAGTTCATATATGTAGATATTAGATGAGATGGGACTAAAACTAGGGCTGCAGACTGGTACTCTTTTCTCTGTGCAAGACCAATCAAGTATTTCTGTTCAGGTCTTTACTACAAAGTTTCTTACCATTGTACTTTAATCTTAATATATTAACATCTGGTTAAAAAACAAAGTAAATAAAAACACAATAATGAAAACAGAACTAGATAATAGGCACCCTTGATAACTTGAAAGGTCAAAATCAACTCTGTTCATTTGATGATTCCTTATGCATATTTGGGAATATTCTGGTATAGGCTGTGTGTCCTGCATAAGCATTTTTAAGTATTGAAAGCAAAAGAAGTGATGTATAGGCTGGAGGACTGGAAGTAAGAATGATGTTAGCAGGCTAAGAGACATTAGGAGCTTGGGGCTAGAAACCTAATAAGGCAATGAGAGGCAGGCAGAGAGAAAATAGTTCTTAATGGCTTGCATAGGAAAAGTTGATAACTCCATGATACATATATGGATATGAAAATAAGTCCTTTTTCTTTTCCACTTCCTTGATGAATGTGGCTGACTTGTGATGTCTGGCCAGGCATGGGATTAGAATGCAAATGACTTGGACTTCCCAGTGCCCACTGGGGAAAGGAGCAAGCCCAGGCATCTGGGAAAGAAATCAAACCAGCCCAAGCTGTCTGTGTAACTAGGGTTTAATGTTAAGACAAAGAAATAGGAGTAAGAAGGAAACACAGAGAAGCCAGGGTTTGGAGGCTGGGCCTTGAAGAGGAGATAGGTGGGAAGAACAGAGCTGCCCTCTCCATATTGTACCTGGATACCACCCCTCCACAATTCCCAGGCACCTCACTGTAGTAATCAAAGGAGCAGTGAATACTTTTATTATACCATAGATTATAAGCAATCCAACAAAATTGGGCTGAAAATATTGTTTTTCTATCTGTGACCTTCATTATGTTACAGTAACCTTCTTGATATGACGTTTGCAAAAGTGTGTAGGAATATACCTGTCAGGTTCTTAAGTTCTTCTTAACTATTGCTTCTCTCCATCCTCTTGTTTCTTCTTCATAAGTGAAATTTTTACTGAGAATAATGGGGTGTCCTCTTTGTATTAAAAGGGAAGAAATCTTGGAAGAACTCAAAGTTTTAATTCAACCAAGCTAAATAAATGAAATATGTTCATCCATTTCTTAATATATTTATAATAACTAAATAGGAATGGATATTTATGGGAAATGCATATATATTATCAATTTGATTCCCTGAATAGCTTATGGTCATAATTATTTAAATTAAACTCTTTCTATTCATATATTAGATATAGAGAATTTGAGTCTTCATTTATATTTTGGATATTTGTAAAGAAAAAATAAATACAATTCCACCATAATAAATTCTAACATCAAAGAAAATTATAGTTTTCCTCTTCTTAATTGAGAATATTTGGAGAAGCAAGATGCTCATGCACACTCTTTGAAATTATCACCTGAAGCAGTAGCTATTAAGCTGTCTTGTCAAGTGCTGCTTGGCTTGCATTTTTAATAATATTTATGGTGCCTGGACTTTGTACAGGCAAACAGTGAATTGCTTGCCTTATAATCTTGTAAGATGCTGTTCTTTCAATTCCTTTTACTTGCTAACAGGGTCCTATTGGAATATATGATGCAGAAATAAGACTTCTATAAATGATTTAAGGCCAAGGATTTAACATCCACTTGTGCTTTATATAGAAATACATTATAAAATAAAATCTAAAGCAGACATAATGTAACATTTTGATTTTTTTTCAGAGAAGAGCTTTTTGATGTTATTTTTTTATTTTACTGATTCATAGAATATGTATTTAATTAATCTTGTTACAGTAAGTTGATTACTTTTATTGCTCTCATTCAGTTAGTTGAGGTGCTCTTTTTTCCATAAAATATTGATCACAACATTGAGTGACCATTCAGAGATTGATACCTGGATTGCTTTAGGGGAAAAAAAAATGTCAACAGTTTAATGACAGAACGCTGAAATAGAAGGCTCAGTTAGAAAATCAGAAGCTATTAAATACATTTCGAGAGAAGACAAGTGAGATGAAATGAAAGAACCGAGGCTTCTCATAACATCTTAATGTGAAAGTTGTTAGGAGAGATGAAATTTCCACATCCTTCTCTTGTGAATTTAAGGAGCTCAGCAGTTTCCCCTCAGCAGCACTTTGCACTTGTGTCGGTTTGGCAGCGGCGAGGATTTTCAGAGGAGCCATGTGAGGTAGACGGTTTACGTGTGTTTCTTGTGACTCCACATTTTTCACGTTCTTCAATTGAATGGAATCAAGAAATAATGCTGTATTTAAGTTTATGTCTGAAGAAATGAGGTTCCACTAGGTTTATCTGTACTGACATCGGAAATTGCATTCTGTATTTATCGAAAGTTATGGCTTCATTGCTCTGAGTTTCACAGACAACTTTTTAAGAGTTAAAATTGTATAGTTTTGTATACACAGATTTTCACAGGTCTAGAACATTTCTTAAATAATAATAATATGAACAAAAGTTTGGATCTATATTTTTCAGACAGTGGTTATGGTACATGAGCTTCTCAAAAATGGAATATTTTATTAAGATAGTGATTGGCTCAGACCTCCTCTTTCACCAAATACTATTTTTGAAGTTGTATACAATTACACTTAATTTTCTACATTCTGTATATGTTTAGAACTCTTAACGTCATTATGCATAAAATAATGCATTGGTCAAAAAGAATTAATGGATTTCCAGGATATAATAACATGTCTGTACTTGAAACGACAAGGCTGTCTATATTACTGATTTATAATTTTTACCTCTATTTTATATGTATCTAGATTTATATTTGTGGATATATCTGTGAATAAATATTTAGTTATCCAATTTGTAAGAGAGTCCAACACAGATTGGCTTAATGAAATAAAACTACATTATTAATTTTAAACTAATGAATTTTCTTTTAAGTTTTATTACCCTCATGTGTTATTTGTAACAGGCCAGAATTAAATGTGTGAATTCACATCCTTTTTTCTTCTTTTTCACATTTACTGCTACTTTCTCATTATAATGTTTTAAAAGATATTGTTCTTTTTTACCCTAAAAGTTTATCTACCCCTCTCTGTGTACTTTCTTTCAGACATACATCTCTTCTTTTCAATGTTTCTTGTTGTTAACTTCAAACACATTCAATTTTGCTTTATTTTTACTCTGAAATACATGTGTGTTTTCTAGGTAATGTCATTCATATGTGTTCACCTTTGAGTTACATTAGAAACAATGAATAATACATTACTAATTTACTTAATTTATAAAGGGTAATATTTAAAAAAATATCTTTATTGTTGTTGATGTTCAAGTACAGTTGCCTCCTTTTTAAATCCGTGCTGTATGGCTTCTTCCAATCTAAATATGGAGATTGCAGAAATTTGCACATCTAAATAGTTTCGACTATTTTTTGATTACTTCCTATTTTTAAATGTGTTTTTCTATCTTATGTTACACAGTGGGAAGAAATTGGTGAAGTTGATGAAAATTATGCCCCTATCCATACTTACCAAGTATGCAAAGTTATGGAACAGAATCAGAATAACTGGCTTCTGACCAGCTGGATCTCCAACGAAGGTGCTTCCAGAATCTTCATAGAACTTAAGTTTACTTTACGGGACTGCAACAGCCTTCCTGGAGGACTGGGGACCTGTAAGGAAACTTTTAACATGTATTACTTTGAGTCAGATGATGAGAATGGGAGGAATATCAAGGAAAATCAATACATCAAAATTGATACCATTGCTGCCGATGAAAGCTTTACAGAACTTGATCTTGGTGACCGTGTCATGAAACTGAATACGGAGGTTAGAGACGTAGGACCTCTGAGCAAAACAGGATTTTATCTTGCCTTTCAAGATCTGGGTGCTTGCATTGCTCTGGTTTCTGTGCGTGTGTACTATAAAAAATGTCCTTCTGTGGTACGACACTTGGCTGTCTTCCCTGACACAATCACTGGAGCTGATTCTTCACAGTTGCTAGAAGTGTCAGGTTCCTGTGTCAACCATTCTGTGACAGATGAACCACCCAAAATGCATTGCAGCGCAGAAGGGGAGTGGCTGGTGCCCATCGGGAAATGCATGTGCAAAGCAGGATATGAAGAGAAAAATGGCACCTGTCAAGGTAAGGGTTTGCCTGTGTATCTGCAGGTGCTGTCTGCTTTGGTTGGATCATGTATATGTATGTCATCCAAGGATCGTGAGCAAGCGACCTTTTACTTGGATAATTTATGGAGATTATTTCTTTTCAAATTTGATTTCTGTCCTCAGAATTTAAATTTTTGGCAATGATGAAAGATTTAACGTTACATTTTATCAGCAATACATATTTAATACTCATAATATATTACTTGCAGTGTAATATTCATATTCATTTGGCTTTCAGAAGTTTTATTTTTGAGCAACTCAAATGAAGGGATCATTTCTTTGTATGCACTCTCTTTGAAAGATTATTATCTGATACTGTGCTGCTATTTTGGTCTGTGAAGAGAAAATAGTACTTTTAGTTGCTTTATAAAATTCAAATGCAAATCTTGTTTGAAACTTGTTTGGGCACATTTTTAACCCTTTTAAAAATTCTTCAGAAATAAATTCAGTCATATGAACTCCATAGGAAAACATTTGTTAGCTGACAGGACTTAGTTTATTGTGTTGTTTACATGTAATTGCTACCACATGTTTGCTCTTCAAAAATTACAGATAAATTTTAAATGCATAGTAAGTAGTGCCTAAGAAAAGAAATGCTTGGAGATAGCCAATACAATAAGGTCATTTCAAAGCAATTTGCACTGGGAGATTTTTTCTGTTTTAATTTTTCTTTTAAATTGAAACTTGATCATGCATGCTTCCCTCTTCATTTGAAAATATGCTCATTTTGCCCACCATGTGGTGAGTTAGTTACCCTTTTAAAACTGGATTTTTATTTATGGCATTTTGGAACAAGATAGTACTTTTTGTCAAAGTAAAAAACAGCTTATAAGGAAGAACACATTTTTTTCTTAAAAGAAAAATCATTCCTTCTTGATAACCTGAACTTGTTTTCACCATGATGGACATATACTACATAGGTAATGAGAGTTAATGTGTATTAACTAAGGAGAACACCAAATGCTGAGGAGTCACCCTAATCCCACCTGTTACCTTCAGGTGATTTTTTTTCTTCTAAATTCCATATGTAATGTGAATCACACTTGCTCAAGTATTTTCCAGGTATGAATGGATATTGATTATAGATCCAGGGAAACAAAACTAGGGAAATTACCTATAAATCTTAATGACTTTGCTTAATTATTTCTGTCTAGAAACATATAGCACCATTTTTAAATTTTCTTTTGCAGCATCAGCTCGTATGCATTTTGTCTCCTGTAATTAAGTGTGGTTGTTTTTCCATGTAATCTATACAGCTGTGTGCACACATATGTGTGCACACACATGCAAACAGAATTTTATTAAACCAACATTATGTTTCACAAAATGCTTTCAAGATTGTTAGGGAAATGAATTATCTTTTACTCAAGGTTGAATTGAAAGGAAAGTTATAACTAACCTTACTTAAATTTTCTTTTGGAGCAGTCTTCATGGTATAAAGTGAAGATATATATATATATAATTGTAGAAAATTAAATATGATCCATTGAATACATTTTGTTCTTTTCCCCCAAATATTTATAATATATATCTTATTATTTCTGAAACTTTGCTAGTATGATAAAGCGAAATTCTCTAGTGGATTATATAATTTTAGAGAATACATGGTCACTCCAGCGCACAATGCCCTTTGTCTTTGTTCACACTGACAGAGGGTATAAAAGACCTGCGTTTTTGGAGGATCATTTCTTAATCATTACTGGGTTAAAATATTTTATTTATGACAAAAATATTCTGGGGAAGTAGGGTTCTGACATAATATGTTTTAGTGCAGGTGTTTAATGCATATTTTCCTATTCTCATGCTCTTCTAATAATTGAAGAAGAGACACCCAATTTTAGAGACTGGGGGAAGCAGCAGAGCCATTTCGTGGTAGAAAACGGCTCCGAGCCAGACTCTGCACTGATGCATTTTTTACTCCACCATGCTAGTAGGGACAAAGATGTGGGACCATGAAGTCTGTCAACTACACAGCCCCAGGGTGTGCTGTACAAAATATAATATCGTCTATAAGAATATCACCTCTTGGTGTTTTCCACTGTACGAATAATATGTGGCCACTGTGAGGAATTTCAGATGTTTATTCTATAAATAACATTGAATGAATAAGCAGGGGATGGTGGTTTGCTTTAGATAGTTAAGGCATACATATTCCCTAGGTGTTTATATATGTACATGCTGTGCATATAAAAGTGAATGTATGTGTGATGTGCTTTATAGAACTCCACCATAACTCCAACCCAGTGATTTTTAACCTTTTCCATCTCATAGCACACATAAACTAATTATTAAAAGTTGGTGGTACAACCAAAATAGATTGTTTTTGATCTGACAAAAAATAGATATAATTTTGATTCATTTACACTGGATGACTTATTGGGGTGTTAATTGTTGTCAGTTTAAGATTTGACAATCTTGAAGTAAAAGAGGTCAGTGCCACTGACTGAATAGTCCGATTGTGCATGTTTTAAAAATCCTTGCAGCACACTAGTTGCACAATAGCTTCTCTAACCCATTCTATGACCTTAACCTGCTGCCCCCAAACTTTAAAGTCAAGAACTCAATGTTTTGAAACTATCTTTGATAGACCAGAAATCTAGGGATCATTCTTACCATCTCCTTTCTAGGCAGTGACTATGCAATTCTAATCCATCACAAAATATTTCTCTTAAAATTGTTTGTGTCTATTTTCTTTTCCTCTAACCTTTAAGCATATCTTTTTAGAAGATTATTTACAAATTTAATGAAGGAAAATTTAATGAACGACTTGGTTTATAGTTTTGATTTTTGAGTCATGTGAATGTATCACATGTATGAAAATTCAAATGTGGGTGTTTTGTTGGTGGAAATCAGGCTCTTCCACAGGATTTTGAGAAAAGCTTTGCAAGAAGACTTGAGAAAAGCTTTTGCAGGAGACTGTGGTGTGGCAAGATGGTTTGTCCCAACTCCCTCCATCCAGCCATGGGAAAAGTCCAACAATGTCTTCAGCAAGGCCCTAACAAATGCCAGTGTCCAAAGTTTCTGCCTCATATTGAAATTTACTTAGTCTTTTCTTTTGGTGGTGGTGGGGGGGTGAACTTATGCCATCTGCCGTGGGCCCTGGTAGCTGCTAGACCCCACACGGTTCCATGCTCAGTGAGAGAGCACGTGAACGGATGTGGTGAGCAGGTCCCAAGTCAGAGAAATGAGAGAGACAGAGACAGACAGACAGACAGACAGACAGAGAGAGTGAGTTTCTTTGTTCCCCTGGGATTATATTAGCTTGGGTTTGGGAGGCACCAGGTACTTATTCAAATGAATCAATCAACACCCAAGCTTTCTTGGCCTTTTTATAGGTCCACCCCCTTTTTAAACTGACTATTAGAATATTCATGTTAGAATTTCACTGAGACTCTAATTCACTGAACTGCAGAAATCTCATATTTTTGTTGTTTTTATCTTTTCTTGTTGTTACTAAGTTTTTAAAGTCCTCAATAATATAGGGCAATGCAAGCATTAGACTAATATATTTTGGTTCGATAGACAATATTTTGCCTTCAGATTACTTGATTTCATACATTGGTCTTTTTAAAAAAATCACATGACATAAAACATAATGTTATTTTTATTTATAGAACTGTGAAACTAGATACTCACATGAATAAAGGGGTAAGCCTTGCTGTTAGAGCTGATGTAATACATAGAACTTCCCCAATTTTTTCTTTTCCCCACCAAATTATGATTCTCTGTTGTCACTAATGAAAATGTGTGAGTTTATTTGTACATCTTATAGTAGTAGATACATGTATTTAGAAAATGGATAAAATTAGCTCAAGTAGGGAGACCTTGGGCATATTTGATCAATCATAATTTGCTATAGTTCTCTACTCTCTTGCTCCTAAAATAAAATGTTCAGTGTTCTAGAATGGAGATAACATGCCTCAGTCACAGTGAGGGGAAACTGAGATCTTCTAAGTTTCCGCTCTTTGATAATCAAGATACATTGGGATTTAATTAAGGATATAACTATATTCAGAAACTGATGTTTGAGTAAATGCTTTAGTGATGTCATATGTTAATATTTGCCAAGTGTGTGCTAGGAGGTGGCCTGGCAGTTGCTGTAAGAATGTGCTCATGGTACCTGGTATGTGGGCAGGACGTGGTGGAGTTGACCCAAAGGCTGTCAGAGAATAAACCTCCAGGATTGAGACTGCTGGGCAGCTCGTCAACACACGGCTTAAACCCAGAAGTCAACTAAGAAGTGATTCGGATGGCTGGGGTTGGGGGGGAATGGGAGAAATGGAGACAACTGTACTTGAACAATAATTTAGAAAAAAAGTGAAGTGATTTTAGGAGTCCCAGACCATTTAGCAATTTAGTGATCAATTATCTTCATGCCCACACATTTAACTTCCTTAAAGAGAAATTGACTACATTTTCCATAATAATCCAGCTTTAATGAGGTAACAGAATAGTCTGGTTTCTATTGTATTAACTTAAAACATGGAACATTTATTTTTCTAAGGCTTACTTATATGACTGATTTTCTATAATAAATTGCTTTAAGTATACAAATTTATTTCTTTAAATGTTCCTTATTTTCTGAAACTAATAATGTATTAAATCCATTTATATAAGTATGTTTTCCTACTTATCATTTATTATTATTTCTGATGAAATCCATGCTATTTTTTCCTCTTAAGAATATGAATTTTTTTAGTATAAAATTGTTATCAAAAACACATTTCAGAAGTTTCTGCTTTTTATTGAAGTGAATGTGTTTGACAGAAGCAATTGAGTTCACATGAATCAAATGCTGCCTGCTGAGTTCTCTTGTGATTATGTTGCTGACTTACTCATATGCAAGGCAAGACTGCTAATCTTCATCAGTTGCTGGTGGAATGAAGTAGTAATTTGAAATTACCCCTAGATAATTATAGTTTCACTTATATCAAATGGAGAAAGAGATTTAGATTGTGGGTCACTGCCAAAACCAGTCAGAGTGAAGGAAGGTATATAATGCATGCTAAAATACAGGGTGAGGAGGGGTTACACACCGAGGGCTGTGGAGAAAAAGCACTTACTAATTGTCCAACTGAGAGATGGTTGCACAGTAAGGAAAATGTAGTGAAAATACTGAGTTCAGGACAGAGCCTTGATTCAGAAACAGTGCAAATACTGCAGGGAGTAATATGTCCATCATTCATACTTCTAGTGCATATTTATGTTTGAAACAAAATTGGCTGGCAATACAGTGTATTAGGTGTTCCTGTAATTATGCATTGGAGAGACTAGTTATTTTTAATTAGGCACATTACCAAAAAATATCAAAGGGGTTGAACTTTTGGTGCTATTTGGTATGCTTTTTTATGCAACAAGGGAAAACTAATTTTAATTTCAAAACTTTAACAAAAGATGGCAATTATGAAGTATGGAGTACCAGTGGTGTGCACACAGGCCTTTTTGTAGGACCCATGAACTGCTGTGAGCCACCATTGGGGCAACAAAGTAGTTTAGTCCCTTCCCCCATTTTCAGGTATTACACAGGAGAATAATAAAATGGATTTTTTCCTACTTTTAAACTCTTCCTTGAATAGCTCTGGATCAGTTCTGTTAAAGCTTTAGAGCATACTCGGAATTGGTTTTATTTTTCCTCTCCCCCCCACCGCCAAATCGAGGTTTCTCAGCACAGGTGCTGTTCATGTTGTGGGCCAGGTTTTTGTTGCTGTTGTTGTTGCTGCTGCTGCTGCTGTTGCTCTTGTTGGTGGTGGTGGTGGGGGAGGGGATAGTAGTATTTGTTGCAGGATGTTTAGCAGCTTCCCTGGCTTTTAATGCCCATTTAGAGGACCACTCCACTCCCCAGTTTGAGATTCAAAAATTATTTCATATATTGCCAAGTATGCCCTGGGGACAAAATCACCCCCAGTTGAGAACCACTAACCAAAATATAGGCCCACTGCTGACATGAGCAGATGTGCTGATAGAAATAAATATGTGTGTAGACAAATTATATTTGCAAAGTGTTTTTTTAAAAAATTCTGCAGAATAAAAGAGGTGAATACTTTGAGATGTGATGAATTTAACTTGGATATAGTTGGAAAAACACTGTTTGTGAAAGGCTGAGTGCTCTATTTGTTTAAGCACATAGATTCTGAGCCAGAATTCCTGGATTCGAATACTGCCTTTGCCGTTTATAAGTCACATATCCATGTGCAAGTCACTGTATCTCTCTATTCCTCACTCTCCTTACCTCTACATTTTAGCAGTCCTGTAAGACATATGGAAACTACTTAAAATAGTGCCTCACACACTGTACTTATTCAATGAACATCACCTATTTCTTAAGCTCTTATCAAACAATAAAATATATTTACAGGAATCTATATGTGTCTATTGTAAAATACAGAAGAGCATCTGGTTAGAGAACTCTACTTTTCTTGAATAGATAGTATACTCTTGAACAATATACTTTATTAAAGGATACTCATACATGTTTATTTATTGGGTGATGAAATGTAAATATATTAGAACCTTGCTTGTAAAGATGACACGCTCTATGGTTTGCTATTTTTACCCATGCTTTAAGTTATTACTGTTCTGGGCATCCATACAATTCCTGTATCCTAAGAACGAATCACATAGATATACAAATATACATAAATATTCACAGGTACAGCTATAATGTATGGGAGTTACTGATGGCAATGTGAGGATGCAAGGTTAGATAGGGTGGCAAGAAAATGTTTCTCTGGAAAGGTGATATTTAACATAGATATGGAAAAAAGCCACGTAAAGAGTTGGAGAACAGCTTAACAAACAGAGGGGACGTTTGTTACAGAGATCTATCTTATTACATCAATCCATTTTGTGTACATATATTTTATTTCTAAATCATTTTATATTTTTAAAATGTACTTGAATATTCAAATCTTAGTAATCAAAGATCTGTTAACTCTTGAAATTACCTGCTAAAGGGGTTGTTTTTACATATACATGAATATAATCTTAAAAAGAACATTTTTAATAATATCTGGGGTCAAATACATGCATATCAAACATAAAACAATTTAGTTTATTTATTAGTACTGTTGGTGGTTACTACTTGTAAATCACTACACCCTTAAAGATAAAAGTCTTTTATTTTTTAAGATCCTAATGTTTTATTGGTCCAACAATAATTGGTAACTTGTCAATTTTCTATATGTGCATTGTAAAATAAAGGCAGACTTGGTCATGAAAGAAAGGAAATCAAAGAACCAAACATTGTAGTCCCTCCTGGACAAACTTTTAATCTTGATTTGCATTCCTGCTTTCTCACTCATAGAAGAAAGGATACCAGTCAAAGTCTTGAGTCCCTCCCCCTTGTGTATGGTGTGTGTGTGTGTGTGTATATGTGTACACACACACATACATATACATATATATATATGCACAAATATATATGTATGTATATATAGAGAGAGAAAGAGAGAGAGAATAAATGTAACAGATAAATGTTATCAGACAATATATTTCATATATTATGTAATAGTAATAACTGCTTTGGGACATTTACTTTGGGTAGGTCTCTAGGACATTTTATTTTATTTTATTAGAACATTCTACGTTCACACCGTGCAAACTGATTTAAAACTAATGAACTTAAGGTTCATCATGATTGTGTGGATGGAGAATTAATGATTATATTTATGTTTGGGTGGCTCATATTGTACCAAACACCTCTTGACAATGAACATGTATTAAAATGATATACACTGAATAAATCCTTTTATTATAGTAAATTAATATAGAAAGATAATCAGAAAATATTTAATGATAAAGTTCTTTCAAAGGCCATATCTTAATCGGTATGTTCAAAACCAATTTAAAATCTATGACATCTAAATGTGCCAAGAAATGAAAACATAGTTCATAACATACTTTGTTTATTTCAGTATCATTCATATAGCAGCAAAAGGACCTCCACAAAGTCTCATAAGATAAATCAGTATAGTTCTTATGGGAAAAGTTGTGTGTACCATAAAGTATAATGTTGAAAATTCAGAGTGTGATTTGGCAAACATCTGAGTACAGTTCACAGATTCTTAAAAGAACAAAGCTCAAAAAATGATTGTAAATGATAAGAAACAAAGTAGTCATGAAATCATGAAGTGTACTTAAAACCTTAAAATTGACCTGTGAAATCAGCAGGAGATTTTTGTTTGCTATGAATTAAAGACATTGGGTTCTAAGGCGATGCAGCCTCAGTTCAAATCTCTTCCATTTGTCAAATGTGTGACTGTGGCCAAATACAAAATGAGGGTGAGATCAATTTTCCTCCTATGTGAAGTGTTAAATGACATAATATACACTTGCAAAGTCCACCTGTAGTCTGTACATGGACATTAAGTCTGCTACTTCAGGTGTTGGATGTGGACTAGCAGCATCAGTAAGACCGGATTATTTTTAGAAATGCAGAAACTCAGGCCCCACCCCAGAAAAACAGAATTGGGATCTATATTTTAGCAAGATTTCTTATTGTTTTTATTCTTGTTGCTATTGTTGTTTATGTGCATTTGAGAAAACTTGATATAAGGGAGTCTCGGAGAGAATGCTCTTCTCTTCTTTTTGTTATACATTAGTAAACTGAGGTACAAGTATATTAAGACCATATAACTGTATAAGGGAAAAGAGCATAAATATATTTATCTTAATTGCTTTGAATGTATACCAAATCATTGCATTATCCATGTCGCTTCACAATTCTTTTGCATTAATTTATGTTTCTATCTATCACCCCAGATATTTCTTAATATATTTTTATATGAATTATAATTATATAACTTTAGACCATATGGGCCCTAATGATAGTCTTTTCAAAATCTTGCTAATTTCATCCTGATCTAGGAATTCCACATTTACTGCCAATTCTTTGTACTATTATCACACATCGAGAATATTGACGTATTAAGTGGGAACCAAACCGCAGTAAAGTAGTGAAAAAACACAAATGACACCCCTGTTCTCATGTTTCCTGTTTAAGAATGACCTGTTCATTTGTGGGATGCTTGTCTTTTTTTCATTGACTTGTGGAGGTTCTTCACAGGCTTTAACATTTCTTCCCATTGATGAAGGATTTGGGGATCAACTTTTATCTAATTCTGCTGATCCCAACATTTTCAGTACAGCACGATAATTTTATTTTTTTATTCTCACCTGAGGACTTGCCTATTGATTGTAGAGAGAGGGAAAGGAAGGAAGAGAGGGAGAGAAACATCGAGAAACATTGATTGTTTGCTTCCCATATGTGCCCCATACCATACATGGCTTGCCCACCAGGACAGAACCCAAAACCTAGGCATGTGCCTGATCAGGAATTAAATGAATGAACTTTCAGTTTACAAGACATCACTCCAACCAGCTGAACCACACTGGCCAGGGCGCAACACAATCATTTTAAACTGAATTATTACTGGACACACTTATAAGAAATATTAATACCATTGTGTGGTGCTAGCCAGGTCATCAACATTTTTTAAAACTTCTCAGGCAATTGTTATGTAAGGTTTGGTAGTTGTTGGTGGCTAGCACCCAAAGCTCACCTAGTGAAGTCCACAGGTTTTGATTCTTAAAGGCTGTGATTTCTTAGATCCCTCAAGAGGTCACATATGCAAGCATGTGTTGTCTGATTTTCCTTGTGCCTATGGGAAGAATGCTTTACCGGGTGCTTTCTTGAGGGTGCAGGCAGCATTTGAAGGCTTCTTAAAGCCATGTTTTTATGACAATTAATATGTTAAATGTTTTGTGCTCTAACTATATAGATTATATTTTATGCAGCTTCTGTATGGATTAGCCTCAAAAATTTACTTAATCCTTCTTTTTTAAAAAAATATTTTATTTATTTATTTTTGAAGGGAAGGGAGGGAGAAAGAGAAAGAGAAAATGTGTGACTGCCTCTTGCATACCCCCCAGCAGGGACCTGGTCTACAGCCCAGGCATGTGTCCTGACTGGAAATTGAACCTGCAACCCTTTGGTTCACAGGCCAGCATTCAATCCACTGAGCCACACCAGCCAGAGCCACTTAATCCCTTTTGAGGGTTGCACAAAACACTATCTAAGTAGCTTAGCTTAATTCGTAGGTATTAATCTATGTAATTGATTTATTTATACCTCTATACTACTTACAGAATAAAAGGTATGTTATTTAACTAAACTATATAGTTTATTGCCTTCATATTTAACTTGTACATTAGTTCAGAAGGACATGCCAGTTGTTATAAATCAGGAGAGAATGGAGACACTATCCTCAACATAGTTCTCTCTAGAAAGTGTATCTTTCATTACCTGCAACATTAAAAAATATGAATTCTACACTATCTATGATCCCACAATTGGTTTCCATTACATGAAAATACTTTTGTATCCTTTATTATCTGGTCATGGATGCGGATCACATCTTACCTTCTAGCATTTGATTCTCTTTGGTGCTGAAATGTTTTATCTGTATTTAGGGCTGACGAGTAGGGATTCAACTGTAAAAATTAAAATGATTTGTTGATATGCTTTTATATTCTCTGAGCTTGAAGATATCCTGCTTATTTGAGTGTTGTTAAAGTATAGTTTTCACAAAGAAAAAGAAAGAAAGAAGAACCACGGTTTGAGGGAAGTAACAATTAGAGCAAATGATAATTTGACTGATGGGTAACTCCATTTATTTGATGGAATTGTTAGCAGGAATCAGACTTTGAGAATGTGTGCTCCAAAGTTCCTCCTTCTGTGTGATTGTGAAGGAGATTAGGCACAAGGCCTTTTTCCTCAGACAAATTCAAACCTCTGTGAAAGGAGTCCATTAGGACAGTTTTTTTTTTTTTTTTTTTTTATAAAGGATGAAACCATCAGAATTTTATTTTCCATTTTATGGATTGGAAAGTGATGTGATGTGATTTCACCAAAGTTTCCCAGCGCTCCACTCAAGCTTTCCTTTCCCGCACACACTTGAGTTTGCACCTCACAGGCAGCAAGCGACATCATTCCTTGCTCCTGTGAATGGTGTCCCAGTACTTACACAGTCCCAGTGTATTCCAATGCTAAAAGCTTCCTTTTTTTAGAACTGGGCTGACCTGTGTTATTTATTTATTTAAAAATCTCTTTAGAAGGCTTTGTGTGTCATCTGTTTTTGCCCTCTTGGTTCAAGCATGATTTAATATGTCAACACTGGTTTGCTTAACTGGGTTTGATTGTCTTCCATACTTAGAACTAGGCAGCTTCCTTTCAGGCATGTCGCTGCCCAGATAACTGAAATGCCACAACAATGAGGACCTCTTGTTTTGTGACAGCAGTGGCTTTCTTTGACACAGTCAGCACTTGGAGTGAGGCGGGTGGCAGAGTCCTCTTCAGGCGTGGCAGCAACAGATAATGTGCTTAAACTTGGGGAACTTCACAGTTCATTCAGGTGAAAATGAAGTTAAATCCGAAATAGGAACTCCCCCTCCCCGCTATAGACAAGAGGAAAACATCTGTTAACAGTTTCCTCAAAATAGTACTCAGGGAAAGCACTTTATTTTTATAGTTTGATTTCTTCCACTTCTTATTGCCAGGACCAGAGATGTTATTGTTCTCAGTACATAACATTAGAAACTAATCTATAGGAAAATTTTTTTCCACTGCCTCCCACAATAAAAATATCATTTATGATTTGAAAACCTGGATTGGATTTTAAAGGTTGGAAGCTCATGAAACTTGTACTTGACACAAAGAACATTCTCAATACATTGTATTTAGCTTTAAAAATTGAAAGCAGTTTCAAAGAGTAAGAACTCTAGACAAAATGCTAGACTTTTGTTTCCTTGTTTGTTTGTTTGTTTGTGTTTTATACTAACACTTGTCACCACCACACCAGCCAGGGGCCCTCCCCTCCTGGGGTAGGCAGAATACTGGGAAGTGGGAGCAGACCTCTGTCCAGTCCAGTCTTCAGGTCAGCTATTCATATCATGGCCTTTAAAGACACAAAAGTTTCTACCCTGCTTGTGTGACTTGGTGGATCGAGATTGGGATTGCCCAGAGGGTTGCTGGCTTGATTGCCAGTCAGGGCACATGCCTGGGTTGCAGGCGGGATCCCCAGTGGGGAGTGCATGAGAGGCAACCATACACTGATGTCTCTTTCCCTCTCTTTCTGCCTCCTCCCTCTCTCTCTAAAATAAATAAATAAATAAAATCTTTAAAAGAATGACTCAAAGTATGAGTTTATATGAGACTAAGTGTGAAAAATTTGTATCTCAATTTAAGAGGGAAATAAACTGGACCAACCAGACATGATGCAAGTAATCAAAGGTATGTTACAGGAATGGAAAGTCCATTAATAACAAACCTCGGTCAGGGACTGAGGAAGAAGTTGGTCATTCAGGAAAAAAGACTTGGGCAAAATCTGAGTTTTGAGAAAGTACTGATAAAGGTGAAAGTCTCAGTCAAGGACAACCTTCGTGACCAAGGGAAGGACTGGCCAGAGTGTTTCTATGATCAGATCTCAGTGGAATTTAAGTTATTTTCATCTGGATTTAGAGAGATGAAAATGAAGTTAAAGCTGAGGCAAAAAAGACATTGTTTCTAGACAATATGAAAGTGGTGCGAAAGGAATAGTTTGATTTTCAAGTGAACACAAAAATCAGTAACATGTAGAAATAATGGAGATCTCAAGAAATAAGGCCCCAAATTCTGAACATGAGAATTTTGAGGGTGTCCTAAGTGGAATGATCAAGCAGGAAGAATGGTTGACACATACATAAAGACCTGTTACATGCCAGTACTATTAAATGGTTTATTTGCCTTCTCTCCTTTTAAGCCTGACCACATTCTATGACATACAGTTTCTGGGACAACTTAAGCTCAGAAAGGTTGATTATACATTAGTCAAACTAAAACTAAAAAGTTACATACTGACATTTCAGCAGGGAGTGTCTGTTTTAAAGTCTGTCTTTCCACTATTTAGTGTTTTTCATGAAAATGCATTCAAGTTTCACTTAATTTTGTCACTTTGACTCAGATCACTTGTGTGCTTGATCTAATATCTACATGAGCTGCACTGTACTACATCAGACAGACGTCCCCCGAAAGACCCCCAGGAGCCATGAGAGTCGTCTAGAGGAGGCTCTGTCCCTATATTCAGACCTCCATGGAAGAAGTGAAGAGGCAGTTGAAGATGGCTAGAAATAAAGAATAATGTAGGAGTGGAGGAATGGAATATATAAAAGCAAAGCAAGGGTTCCTTTGGATACATTCCCAGAAGAGGGAGCACTGGGTCAAAAGGCAGATCCATTTTTAATTTTTTGAGGTATCTCCATACTGCTTTCCACAGTGGCTGCACAGACTGCATTCCCACCAACAGTGCACAAGGGTTCCCCTTTCTCCACATCCTCACCAGCACTTGCAGTTTGTTGATTTATTGATGATAGCCATTCTGACCAGTGTGAGGTGATGTCCCATTGTGGTTTTAACTTGCAGCTTTCTGATGATTAGTGGTATTGAACATCTTTTCATATGTCTATTGGCCATCTGTATGTCCTCTTTGAAGAAGTGCCTACTTAGGTCCTTGACCCATTTTTATTTGGATTGTTTATTGTGTGTTTGTGTGTGTGTGTGTGTGTATTGAGTTTTATAAGTACTTTATAAATTTTGGATGTTAACCCCTAATTAGATGTATTGGCAAATATGTTTTCCCATTCCTTGGGTTGTCTTTTTATGTTGTTGATGATTTTCTTTGTTGTGCAAAAATTTTTTTAGCTTGATGTAATCTCATTTGTTTATTTTTCCTTTTGCTTCCCATGCCTAAGGAGATATGTCAGATAAAGTATTACTACAAGCAATGTCTGAGATTTTACTGCCTATTATTTCTTCTAGGATTTTATTATTTCATATCTAATATTTAAGTCCTCAATTCACTTCAAATTTACTATTGTGTATAATTCAAAAGAACATAAGCACCCATATGATCATTGCAATGCTATTTTCAATCAAGATATGGAAGCAGCCCAAGTGTCCAGCAGTGGATGAGTGGATAAAACAACTATGGGGCATTTACACAATGGAATACTACTCATCTGTAAAAAAAGAAGAAAAATTTACCCTTTGAGACAGCATGGATGTGGACCTGAAGAATATTATGTTAAGTGAAATAATCCAGTCAGAAAAAGACAAATACCGTATGATTTCACTTATATATGGAATCTAATGAAAAAAACTGAACTTATAAGCACAACAGCAAGAGACGTATAGATAGGGAGCAGGGCGACAGTTATTAGGGGAGAAGTTAGGGAGTAGGGGGATTAAGCAAAAAGGAAGAAAAGGAGGCATGCACATGAACAACAGTGTAGCTATTGCAGGGGGTGAAATAGTAATGGAAAAATACAAATTTAAAAACGATTGAATGGTTCGAGCAAAGTGTGAGTGTGAAAAATGTGTTAGGATTCTGAAGCTCTTGCCCTGGACAATAGAGACTCTACAACAGTCCACACAAATTCAGAACCTAACTGGAAGTTCTGTTTGTAAATGTCCAAATGCAGGGCAGTGGGGGGCACTTTTTGGAATAAACCTCATATACATGTATGCTTTAGGGGGAAATTGAGTCATTAGATTAAGAACTCTCAATCCATTTCTGACTTTTTAAAAAAAATTTGGTTCATGTGTTATTGTGCTTTATGTGTCTGTGCCCATGGATAGTGTAGGAACACCTTCCCCCACCTCAACGATTTTTCCTTTGGAGTATTAAAGTGTCATTTTATGCAAGTTTTGTTTTGTTTGTTTTGTTGTTTTTGTTTCATTTAGGGATGGGATATGAAAGGGGAAAAAACTGGACTAGGTAATTAAAGTAAGGAGATCTCATAAGGATCCTGGCTTGGGAACATCTTCTGTGACTCATGGACAGGTCTGACTATTTGATTTTCATCTACACAATCAGGAAACGAGGTGAATCTTCACCTCCCCACCAGTTCGGATATTACACGGTTAGCAGGTACAAGGTTTCTGACTGGAGGAGATGCCTGTTTTGAAGTATTTTCATGTCATTCTTGACTGTGAGAAGGTGAAAAGTACTGGAATACAAAGCAAAACAAAAACTATATGCAAGTAAAAAATGATCAAACATAAAAACAATCAGCCCAATAATAAAGGTAAATATCCTTATATTCTAGTGGGTGAAACAGAACTGTTATAGGAAAACTATAGTTCATTTTCATCCATTATTAGACCCAGCTACATGTCAGATATATAGAAAACAATTTAATTATGAAAATAACTCTGTCAAATATATACTGTTATTTCTATTTTGTTATTGAGGAAATTGAGGATGATACACATTAAATATTATTTTCAAACCCTGAGTTAATAGTTAACTTTAAATATAGTTTTGTTTGGCTTCAATGTGTATTACGTTTGAGAAAAAATACTATTTTTAGAAGGCACCAGATTTCAGTTTTTAACTTGAAAAATAAATAATGCTTAATCATTGGAGTCATGCAGGGGAGAATTTTATAGCCAAAGACAAGCATGGAGAAGATTATAGTATGGCTATAAAGGGAAATAACTGCTACTTGTTTTATAACAGTCAAATTCAAACACCGATATTTGATAACAATTATGAAAAAAAGGTATGAAAATAAATAATTTTATTTACATATGTAGTCAGTAATGCTGAAAGAATCACTACTGAAGTTAGGATTGAATAATTGACATAATTTGAATGTATGATTTGCTATAATGGGAAAACATTATTAAATTGTGTACATTTATGGGAAATTGCTAATATGTGACCACTGGGCAGGTATACAAGGTAGTAGTATTATACGATCCAAAACAATATACATTGCAATCATACACTATTAACATTCATTGAGATTTCTCATTATTTATATCAGAAAAATAATCCTGGGATAAAAGTAAATAGGACTGCAAACTCAAATCCCCTAAGAATACTTTCCTTCTCTCTCCTCTCTTCTTCTCCTTGTTTTCCCTTTCTCTCCATTCTTCATTTTCCTTTTGTGTGTGTGTGTAAGTCACTATTTTTGCTATTCAAAATATGATAGCTTTCATACTTAGAGCTTTTTAATTTATTTCAAGGGAAAAAACAGAATGAAATAAAAACAACTAGAGTTCTATTTTTTCAGCTTCAAAATCATAAATATTACATTTTATATCATAAAGCCAAAGAAGGAGGGGAAGTATATACCTGGATGCTACAGAAAAACATGTTCCTTTTCTTGTAAAGGACTTATCGCCATGGACCACAGTGTGGTGATTGTTGGTAGGAAGGGAGTTTGAGAGGACTATATGGTAATGGAAAAATATAACAAAGGTTACATATTTAAAAAGGGAAAAGAAAGAACATGTTCTTTTTCTCTATTTTTCCCAAGCAGTTTGTAACTCATAATATCATTTTTTAAACTTATGATAGCTTGTAAATTTATAACTTTTATTACAAATGCTTCATGTTTTCTTTTTGGAGGGCAGATACACAGCTGAATGAAATTATATTCTCCAATAATTCTTACATATATCTCTTCTTTTTAAGGAAATGTTATTACTTGATTTTACCATGAGACAAAAAGATTTGTCTTTATTTCTATGGTGATTTCAGCTTCTCTACTACAAAAGTGTAGACATCCTGTTTAAACTCAGGAAAGTGCTGACTACTTTATCTCTTACTGTTAATTAAAACACACTTGTCATATATTTTTCCACAATGAAGTTGTATTTGACCTTGAAAAACTCTGAGGTCCAATTCCCAGAGAAGATTTAAAACCAGGATACAATTTTTTTCTTTTCTGTAATTCTCAATTAATCTCTCTTAAAACTGCTTTGCTCTTGTATTAATTTGATTACTTCTACTTTACTTGAAAGGATACATCCTTTCTTAACTTCCTTTTTAAATAAACTTATAAAATTCTTTTATTATAACTTTTATGTATTACAAATGTGTTCCCTTTATTTAATTAATTTTACTTTTTGAGAGAGCCTTAGGTTAATTCTTAAAGAGAAAACTTGAGCAATTCCTATTTCTTATACCTCTTCCTTCCAAAAGAGGACACTTCGGTCTGTTAACTCAGATCCAAAGGACAGAAAAGGATATCATTGTAATATATAAAGACATAGCCTGATCCACAAATATATGTTAAGTGTGTGTTGGAATTTTTCTGTACAATAAATCTATCATTTTTGTTCTATCATTAGAGATAATTATGGCTAGGATATTTATGAGGATGTGAAAACAATGATAACATTCACAATACTTCCATAGCAAATCCTATGTGACACACACTCTTCTAGGCATCCACATATTTACTCTATAAGTAAACACATGCACACACCATGGAACTTATATGATTTCTAGGTTTTACAGAACAACAAAGAGAGTTTTTGTAGCAAGTGTTAGAGTCAGTAGGTGGTGGAATTGGACGAAAGCCCAGGCCATTTGTTTCAGAGTCTCTGTTCTTAAGTACTGTAGAACACTAGTGATGGAGGGACCACCACACTGTGCTACATGAACATTGATTTCACCCTCTCTCCAAGTTTTTTCTTGATTTTCCCATCAAGGGATACCAGTTAAAAAAGGGGAAAAAATAGTCATATATGTAATTATAGGGGCAGAAAAATATTTCCTTCTAGGTCCTTTGGCTGGCCTAAAACTGAATTGATATAAGGCAGATGGACAAGACAAAAACACACAGAAGTTTAGTAATGTGTATACCATCCGTACACATGCATGAGACTAGAGAAACTGAGTAACTCCCTGAACTGGGCAAAGCAGTCACCTTAAATACCATCTTCAGTTAAAGATAAAATTGGGTGTTGAGAATGGAGTCTGTCATTTATAGGAGGTTACCAGGAAAAGCACAGTAAACAAAGGTTAAGTGGTTATGCAGACTTAAATCACTGCCTTCTCCACTGACAACAGTAGCCTGAGATTTAAAGTCACCATTCTTTTAATAGTAAGGAGAGTGAGACATACTTGTAAATGGAGATTTCCTTTATAAATGTCAATGTTTCTTACAAAAAGATAACTTTCACTCAATTTTCTGAGTTTCTCTTCTGTCTATATGTGTGTGTGTGTGTTCATGTTTAAATAACCAGCTTAGAGTAATCAATATGCCAAGAGGCATTCTTTGGTACATTTTATTTTCCTTTATAATAATTGTATGAGTAATTATTTAAATAGACTTCATAGTAATATTGTCATAGGACATTTTTATTAAAAATCTCAAGCACATTTAAGCACTTGATTTTTTTTCTCATAAAGAATAATTCAAATACAGAAAGTGTCCATTAAGTGATATTTACATATATACAAATTGTCTAGAATAAATTGCTATAAAATGAGGTAGCAATATTTTCATTCTACCATATATTAATATTAAGGTAGTGGAAACCTTTTTTTACTAGGTATTCAGTTTTTGCTCATCCCCAGTTCCTCCTGTTTCCTCTGATACTTTTAAATATGCAGTAGAGAAAAGGCTCATGTGTAGGTATGCCTTATCACATTTGATCACTTTTTGGAGGGGAGCAGGAGAGCTATGTCATGCCACCAAAAAATCTTAAAAGATATTTCTGTCAATAAACTTTTGCAAGAGATTTTTTGAAATAGGAATTTGAAATATTTTAAAAAATATATATCTAAATAAAAGCTTAAAGAGTAGAATTAAAACATTAAAGATTGTCATTCATGGTTTGAAATAATGCCAACAATAATTTCCAAAAATAATATTAGAAAACAGAGATATTTGGTTTATGAAACCATTTTTGCAAGCCTGATAGGTGCAGCCCAATCAAGTACTCAATTTTATACAAATGAGGTTTCTAAATATGCAGTTCTGACTGGTCTAAATTGTGCAGTTCTGATTGGTTAGTATACATGGATATTACAATGTAATTTCTGATTGATCCGGGCAGGTCTCAGTCATTGGTTGAAAGACAAAACCTGGGTTTCCCTGTTGTGCTTGACTCATACAGCTTAAACAAGTGAGGCATAGTGCAAAAAGCTGATAGTTCAGAGTTTCCCTTGTAGCAAATGCCTGCCAAACTCTTATTATTCATGAAATTTGGATCTTTGGTTGACCATGGGAGTCCACGTAAGCAAAGAAATTCCTCCCCGCAGTCCATGTCAAATGGTTCTTTCTTCTCGGTCTTCACAGTAATTGATCTCTTCTCAGGCATCATGATGTCGTCCATCCAACAGAAATTTCAGCATAAAAGCATACGCTTATATTTTGAATAAATTGACAAGAGTTTGTGTTTGAAGAGAATATTCCCATGACAGATTTTAGTTATACCTTGTCCACTGAATTGATTTCATTATTTCAAGACAAATAGGAAATTTATTAGTTACATTATTTGAAGGATAAAATATAAATTGTAGAGATTTATTAAGTATACTAGGATTGACCATATATTGATATGTTTGCTGAGCTTTATTGCCAAATACTATGTATTAATAATTTGTCATTTATACACATATACATTTTATATATATTTACCTTTTTGAGAAATATAAATTAAAATATCATTTCATTTTTATTTATGAGATAAACAATAACAATTATATTTTTCTCATTTAACAAAATCAAATTTTATGCATTCCAAAGGGTGATAACTGACAAGCCATACAGAGAAGTGCTGGACCACATACAAATTAGCCTTATTGTTCTATAATATCTTACTGGAGTACAAGGTTAATTAGTACCATAGGCTATATGCATTATTCATAATTGCAATCAGGCATTTATTCTGCTGGGTCTTTATCATCTGCAAATTGTTGTTCTTATAACAAAACCTCGATCAACTATTTTTATATTTAATTTACTGAATTATATTGGTGACCCACACATAAGTTCATATACTGAAGATGTCATTCATATCTAGAAAAATAGACAATAAGATTAAAGATGAATATCCTGTTATGTAGTAAGACATAAACTTTCAAGACAATGAAAATAAATTATTTTTGCTTATTATAGGGATTTTTAAATTTTAATTCATTTTCTCTATATCCTATAGAGAAAGCTTTAATACTATCGTGTTTAGTGGCAGTAGTTTCCCATTAAATATTGATTTTTTTTAAGTATAGTTTTCATACATTTATAAAGTAATTAATTCTATCTCAGTAGAATATGAATTTTGTGAGCCCAGGGACTTCAGCATGTAGAAATCACTGACCTATACTTTAAACATATTTTTAAATAAATTAAATAAATATATGTATACATTTGCAAATAAGTATATGTATCTATTACCTGACAGTTCAATAGGACTCGTATTGTGGAGTTAAAAACAAAGAACATCTTGTCTTGATTCTTACTCCTGTAATTCCTCTCCTTTTACATAAAGGACTCAAATAAAGAACAAAGGAGAAGTGGAGGCAGTAACAAAGCAGCATAGGAATGGTTATCTGCTATGTAATTCAAAGTGTAGAGTAAAGTCATAGCCATCTTGCATGAATTCCAGCCACTTTCATACATTCTCTACCACTGCAGATTGAATTTTTATTAAATAGAAGTAAATTTCTAAATTTCTGTTTTTCCTCTTTTCGTTAGTCCTTAGATCCTTAGGATTACCCACAAGTAGCACAGCTGCAAGTCAGTTACAAGAGATGTTGGGAAGCAATTTGAACTCTTCCTATGTCCTCAGGGACTACACAATTCACTTTCATAGATGTTCCTGTAACCTTGACTTATCTAGAGACCAGCCATTGGAAGATCTCAACTCCAGGAAGGCAATGCAATTTACTTTTCAATAATTTGTTCATAAACAAATTCTCTTTATTTCCCATGAGGTATGGTTAGGAAAATCTGAGACTGTTTTCTTTCCTTTTGTTTTTCCACTGCCAGTCACTTCTGATGTACAAACAATAATGTAGCATTTGCCCTCCAGATGAACAGAACAATAAGAGAAAATATTTTGTGAGTAAGGAATACCCAATTTTGCTTCTCCAGTGCATAGTTTCAATCTAATTTTGTTTTAGTCTAAAATTTAATATGGCAAGTTATACAAAGTTAAATATACCTACTCCCCTAACTTAGCCTAAGGATAGAATTACGGCATCCAGAAAATTAGTCATTACTGATTGTCTCACGCAAATTTCTACATACATTGAAGTCACTTCATTAACAATGTTGGTTTCAATCTATTAAGTTATTCTTTCTTTTAAAGGACACTGAGAATTTCTTTTCCCAAGGTGAAAAGCATTAGGGCTTCCTCAGGAACCTCTTTGATAAGGCATCAGTTTTATTCATGAGGGCTCCACCCTCAGTACTTTAAGCAGCAGGCAGATCCCTACCTTTTAATACCATAAACTTTGGAGGTTAGAATTTCAACTTATGAAAGGGGCGAGGGGTTTGAGGACAAGCATTCAGATCATAGCCAAAGGTACTATATTCTAAATCTTAGAAGTGGCAGAATATGTATTTTCTCTGGGTTTTCTCTTGCACTGGGTCAAAATATTCCTATATTCAGATTCAACTTACTTAAAAACTAATTGTTCAGACTAAAGGTCAAAGAATGAAGCCAGATGATTAGTAAACAATTCATGACTAAACAAAATCCAAGTGAAAATAGTGTTGGTTGTAGGAATACAAGTTTCACAACTTTAAAATGTGGAATAGTTTTGAAAGCACTGATTCATCACTGCGTTGCCCTTACAAGTTCCCCCTGTAATGCGGTGTAGTTAAAAATAGCATTTTAGTTTCAGTTAAATCACATACTTTATTACATTAATTGGTATTATTAAGTTGAATTTTATTGGTTCTGTAGTTTTGGTTGTATTAACTTTATCAGATTATTTGGTTTTAGAGTAATTGCAAAGATAAAACAATTTTATTTTTAGCTTTGCATTTGTATATATTAACTAAGGTGATAGAAGTATTTAAAAAATTACAAATACTGAGAGATTTGTTTTTTTCTTTTAAAAAGTGACATTATTCAGGTTTTAGAGCTCTGTCTTAAATGATTGCCTCTTTCTTCTTGAATATTAAATCACTGGATTATTTTCAGGTTTAGTACTTTAGTTTATCCACATTTACCATTAATTGTATACTCTTCAAGATATTTTCTCAAATACTAATAGAGGAATTAAAGTTTAAATGATAGAAACAATCTAATCTTTGTTGCATGATCAAAATTTGCACTTGTCTAAGTTACTCGCTCTTTAATTGAGAACCCATGAAGAATTATGTTTAGCACTTTGATGTATGTGTATCTGCATTGATACCCTAACTCAAGAAGTCTTAGTTTTGTTGGTTTCAAGACACTGCACTCAGAAAAAGCAGAATTTATCATTGCATATTTCTTATTGACTCATAATTGGTTAGAAATCAGCTATTTAAGAAATGGAAGTGGTCAAATTTGAATCAGTTTGACTGGAACTATTAGACATGGTACATGTGATCCAATGAAGCTAAAGAGTCATTTTATCAAATATGGGGAGAACAGACATAATGAATAATAAGAGGGGTTATATTCCTAATTTTATGACTAAAAATATTTTAATATTATGAAGCATTAATTATAACATTCTAAATATAATTATATTCTTTTACTTTAATATTTATATATCACACATCAAAACTTGATTTAAGATATACTGCCACAACCCTGAAAAGACAGATGACAGTTTAGAATATATTATATATGATGAGTTTTGTCCAGAAAAAGTCCAACCATTGTTAATATAGTGGGAACTGTTTGGGTGACATCAAGGTAACCTGGCAACTAAGGAGAGTAGACTGGAATGTGCATGCATGAACAATGACGACTTCATTGTACTAGTCAGTGGGAGCGGGGCGGTAGATGCCCCTGAGTGAGCATGTGTACTGTGTGGCTATAGCATTCAAAATGACTGAATGAGTAGAGCTATGAATCTGCATCAAATTTTGTGTTAGTCTTGAACATTCCTCCATGGAAACTACTCAGATAATTCAGAAGACAGCAGCAATGGGCAGCTAGTGATTGGTAACTTTATCATGGCAATGGGCTTGAACATGCATTACAACTCATGCAGTGCTTTTGGCAAAACATCAAATCACCCAAGTGGCTCAGCAACCCCATAGCCCAGAGTTGGCATCCTGTGACTTCTGTCTTTTTCCAAAATCAAATCACCTTTGAAAGAGATGAGGTTTCAGACCATTGATGGGATTCAGGAAAATACAACAGGGCAGCTGATGGTGTTTAGGAAAACTGTGTGAGGTCCCAAAGTGCCTATTCTGAAGGGAACTTAGGCATCATTGTCCTATGTACAATGTTTCTTGTATCTTCTTCAAGAAATGTGTCTATTTATCATAGTACATAGCTGGATACTTTCTGGACAGACCTTGTATATTCTCCACCAAATTGCCTACAGTTCTACATACAAAAATTTATTTTCTCTCTTCTGGGCCATACCTGGGAAGAACACCATCAACTTCATGAGTCAGTTGAAACAGTAGACATTCCACATTCTCATGTCAAACCATTTATTTAGTTATTTTATAGTTTAAAAAATTCCATAAAAGTTTTTTGAATAATTTTTAATTTTTTAAAGCCTAAAAGAAGTACCATACCTCCTGACTTAAAAGTATGCTTTAAGTAGCAATTTCTATCTTATCTTATCTTAACATTTCAAAACATTGTTTTCCACATTAAGTTGCATTTTCCAGTTTAATGTCTGTTTAAAAATCAAATTAGTATAATATTTAATTATTTCTAAAAATATACCCTTGCCCTTTTTTAAAGTAAGATTTAGTGTTTTAGTCCAATACAGAAAACTTCATAGAGAACTAAAATTACAGTGTCTGGAAACATGCTAAAATGGGTAAAAGGAAGCATGAAAAGCACCTTTCTTTTCTCGTATTTACTTTAGTTTGTTGCCAAATTAGCACTATATCTTCATATTAAATATTGTCTTGTTTTCTATGCCCTTCCTGCCCCCTTTTATTAAAAAATCACATACCTTTTAATTGCAAACAGTAAAATCTCTACCTACATGCAATTTTATTTTGTATACACTCATTATATAGTGGAAGCCTTTAAAAGTTTACTTTACTTACTGTCAACATTTTGCATCAGATGTATATTAATAGCTCAGGTCATGCAGAGTGAGTGTGAGTGACATAGTCATCTGATCTCTACGTCTCTCTCTCTGCTTACTGGAACTGTCTGGGCTCTCCGTGTCCTGGGTCCTTGCAGAAGAACCAGGCTTCTGTCCCTGATCACGCTAGTCCCTGGCTTATTTGTGTGTCTCTGATGTCTCCTCCTTCACCTGTGGTGTGTGTTCCTGACTCTTCCATGTGGAGAGGGAGGAGGAAATAAATGCAGCCATCATTTTTCTGAGTGTAAAAATTTGGAAGTACAAAACAAGGCTGCCTGCTTTATGAGGTATATATGTATTAGAAAAAAAACAGGCAATGGGGGTAGTTATTTAGGAAGGGTGTTATATGAGGAACTCAGTAGTTAATTCTACAGGACTTCAATTACACATTTGAGAAGGGTGTCAAGATAGGAATATAGATAGGAGAGATAAAGATTAGATATAGTTGTAGAGCTATCCTAAGAAGTAATCCATTTTTGAGTGTTAAAATAATTCATAAGTAACTTGTATTTAACTACTAAATAAATATTGAGGGCAATTAAATGTTAAATATTCTACTCCTTGGTACACAAGGTGCATAGAGAACAAAAGGTTCCTTCCTGAGTTCATGGGGAACATTTTTAGTCCAATTGGTAATACACCCATCCAGTGTGAGAGAAATATGAAAGGGTTTTGTGAAAGGATTTTAATTTGGATGCTGAATATAGACTTTCTATTTCACCTTTACTCTTAAAACTGATTTTCAGAAATTGTAACTATATTTCTGCTGATACTTTAAAGTCTAGATAGTTAGTTGCATTTCTTCATGTACTAGTGTAATGTCCCTTTTTAAAATGAAGTCTCAGTTGTAAGTATCTAATTAACATGAATACTGATACAAATGAAAAACCTGCTTAAAATTTTATTTTAGGCAAAGTAATAATCAATACATTGAGCTTAAATTATGATTTTGTAAATTAACTGGCATGATAGGGTTTTCCCTGTATTACTATCCAAACACCACATCAATCACTTAGGAGTCTCAATAGAGCCAAAGTACCTTACTTCTTAGACTGCTGTCATATACTCACATGACAGAACAGAGTTTTAAATCTCATACAAATGATGTAATTGCCACTGATTTATAAAAGACTTAAAGTGAACTTCCTAATTACCAAATGAATTAGCATAGCTAAAAGTATTGATTAAGGAAGATACCTGGCAAATACTGAGGTCCAATAGATAAACAATGGTCTTTTAAAAATATGAGTTCTCATAAAAATTTTGGAAAAATAGTATATATGTAGTTAATAAAATTGTACTCAGTAAATTAATGCTATGGTGATAGCCATTTAAACCTCTCATTCAAAAAATGAAATAATAATTATTACAAAAATAAACCTCGTCTTCAGATATGATTTTGAGCAAATGTTTCTTTCTTTGGTTGGAAATAAAACACACATGCAAATGTTCTGTTGACAGTGTTGAACAGGTTTATACATGTTCAAGAAAAGTAGGATTCCTTTTCCCATTTCTATGGTGTATAAAATTTATCTCTGCATGGAGAGGGAATGCCATTCAAACTGATGGACATGGAAAGAGTTGGCAAGGGACCAAGCATTTGCATCAAGTATGAAGTCAAGGCTTGAATTCCCAGTGGCGTTATTCCAAATGCCTGCTTGTCCTAACTCCATGAACTTCTCACCTGTGTCTAGGAGAATGATCTCCCCAGTGAACAGAGTTTCAAAGTAAGTGACAATCCATAGGAAATAAGGAAATTATGCCAAAGTCTGTGGTGAGTAACAGGAAGTTTTAGTTTTTAATATTTATGTTTTACATTCAAACATTGATACTTTTTTTAAGTCTTTATTTAGTTATATTTAGAGTGGGGAAGGTAGGGAGAAAGAGAGGGAGAGAAACATCACTGTGTGGTTGCCTTTCATGCAACCACTGGGGACTTGGCCCACAGCCCTACTGGGGACTTGGCCCACAACCCTACTGGGGACTTGGCCTATAGCCCAAGCATGCGCTCTGACTGGGAATCAAACTGGAGACCCTTCGGTTCATAGGCCCATGCTAAATCCATTGAGCTACACCAACCAGGCAAAATACACTTTTAGACATACACATTCAGATGTTACACACTACATTTCTGTGTAAGTTGTTTGAAAGAAAGTTGCATTTTTATTCCACTCAATTTTCAATCTCAGAATGTCATACACTAGTAGAGTCGGGCTATCACCAATTTATACTTGAACATTTACTTCTTGTCAGAGCCCTTTCCTTAGGCTTTCTAGTTTTCTTAACAGGTGAGATACTCAGAGACCCTCAACTCTGATGTTACTGTTATTAGTTATTTGTGGCAATATGTCAGCTGTCTAAAATACTCATATATGTTTTCACTATGGCAGGGAGTATCAATTTGACATTTTACGGACATTTCGACACCAAGTATTAAAATTTAGAAAAGAACATTAGAGTTCTGATGCATCCTTGTTGACTGATAAAAGTAGAAGTTTACAAAGAAGTTAATTTCTGGTGGTAAATACTCTACCAAATTCATCTTTTTTATGCCTCATATAATAAAGTACTTTGAGAACCAAAACATGTAAGAAACAAAATATTTTATTGTAGGTATTCATTTTTTTTCATTTGGCTTTCAAAACATATTAGAGATAAATATTTTCAAGCTTTTGTTTTTTGCAAGTTTGATGAATGCAACAAATGGCAATGTAGAGTGAGTGTCGATGGGTGTGTGTAGTTGGTATGAGATTTTTACCATATTAAGTTTGCGAGACTTATGAAAGGAAGGCTATGCATAAATATACATTCCTGAAATTCCCATTGAAAAAACAAACCTCCATTATAAAAAAAGTAAAGGAATTACTAAAATATAAAGGAATGTTAAAAATGTCCATTGTCTAAAACAACCACGCTTTGTTTTGAGTGGTCTCTAGTGCAGTTGCAGTTTTGGAAAGGAAAACAATTTATAATAATTAGTGCGCTGCCAGTTGAATTTTCTGCTGTTAGAGAAATAAGTCGTGCAGTTCAGACAAGTCCTGCAACCAGCAGACACAGTCATTGCTAACCGGCAGATATCTCGAACCTTCTCAGAGTTTTTGGGCGGTACACTCCATGCCACCACTATGAATCAAAATGGAACAGCACTATGCTGCCTCTCCGGATTTCCATCAAAAAAGTAAAGAATGGCAGAAAAAGAATGAAGAAGGTGGGTGGGTGCTCTTGAAGAAAGGGCATGGGGTTAATTTAACAAATGAATCACCATTAATCTTGCAGCCTCAATTCCTTAAAGAAATGCATGGAAAGATGTTTTAGAAGAGTGTTAGTTTCTTGGAGTGAATGTTTTAATGGACTCCTGTGAGGTATTTTGTGCATTTCAACTGAGTAAGAAGAGTGTTAAGTGATACTTTGTACAATATCATATTCACCTGCCTGAGAGAATTGTGTGTTTAATATACACTGCAATTTAATCTACTTAGTCAGTGATTATATTGTGACACATACATTGAGCATCTTTGTTGCATGAATGGAATTGCTAAACAGAAAGAGGGGGCCCCATTGTTTTTTGCATTATGCAGTCATGAGAAAATAAAGGTAGAAAGCTCTTAATTACCATATTCCCATCTTGTAAAAGTAAGGCCCTCACCAAGGTCTCTTTTTAATGCAAAGGATAGTAAAATTATAAAAGACATGTTTGAAAGGATATTTTGAAGGAAGTGGAGAAATCAAAGTTATAATCCAAGAATTGGCTGAATTAAACATCACAGCACTTGTGATATACCATATTTGAAGAACACATAACCGGGTTGAAAAAAAAATGAGTTTCCTAGTTATGCTTCCAAAGTACAATAGAAAATAAAAACTTTTCATGATTTATTTAAAATTACAAACTCATGGGCTATTCTCATGGCAATTAATATTTTATTTTTAAATTATAATATAAATCAGTCTTTAGGATATTTGGGGTGGTATTTTTACTGCCAAATTTAGTTACAGGCTAGAATTCTCTTAACTGTAAAAGATTATCTTACTCTCTTTTTGTTTCTGTTATTCTGCTTCTGTTATTTTCTTTTGCCTTACACATCACCATATGCAAGTTTTCTAAATTTGATAAAAACAGCATATTATTTGAAGTATTAAGTATAAAAATAATGTAGCTTATAAAGCTCTACATTTGCAGAAATAGAAATTATCAAAAGATATTTAGGTGAAAGTAGGTACATTGAAATCTGAGCAAAGTGAAACATTACTCAATGCCTTGTTAAAATTCCCTTATTGAAATTTTCTGGAACTTATAGCTATATAATAAGTTCCTGAACCACTTTTTTTAATACAAAAGTACAGGTTTAGAAACTAAACACTTTGTGAAGTCTTAAAAAAAAGTTGTTGATGAGAGTTGTGTTCAATATACCAGGCACCAAAATTGAAGTGCTGTTTTCAGAAGATATAATGATACAAGATTTAGTTGGATAAACTTCTGATCTTTTGGGTTGGCCAAGCAGTCCATATTTTTTTTTCATAAAATAAAAGACACGTTTTTTTCATTTCCTCCAATAACTTTATTGATTTGTATATTTTGAGTATGTCAGCCATCTCCTGTATGGTATATCAGTAACTATTTACAATTAACATTTTAATTTGATAGCTATTAACTTCAACTGTTCTACTTGACCACAGAGCATTGTCCAGCAAGAAATCTGCAGCACAAAACTTCACAAACCACTTTTCACATGTTTGGTCAGTCATAGAACCTTCTCCATACACTACACAATTTATTTATTTATTTTTTGTATTGCAGCTGTGTTTTTACATTTCTTGAAATAATTAAGCATACTATGCTGAAAATATTGCATATTTTCTTTCATCTTAAATACTAAAATTACTATGCAAAAATATACCAATTTTGATAAGTTTTATAAAATGTACTCCGATATGGCAGCTGTCACAATACAATCTAACACAATAGGTTCAAATGTGAAATTGAAGATAACTAAGCATTAGCAGATCCAACTTATGGAAATGAAATGAAATTTTTGGTCAATTCAGAATATAACAAATGAGTCACCATTGACATTGAAGTTGATTTCTTGACAAAGTTTGTTATGGAAAGATGGTTTGGAAAGATATTAGTTTACTGGATTGAAATTTTAAGCAACTCTGTGAGGTCCTGCTTAGTGTATTGCATTTTGTTATTAAGAATATTAAATGGTTCTATAAAAATATATATAATCAACCAGGTTTCCATGTAATACTTTTAATTAGGAATATAGTAATATTTGAAGATAGATTCTATGTAACAAATAAGGGAAATTATAGAAAACCATAGAATTCATTTCAGGATGCAGCTGTGTGAAATAGTGTTGTAAATTAACCGTGATTATATTCCAGCATCAATAGATAACACTGTGTATTAGAAATATGAATAAGGGGAAGCAGAGACAGCTGATGAGTGATGACTTTCCTTGTATTGTTCTGTAAATGTATATGCACCACTCTAAATTCAAATTAATTGTTTAATCTCAGTCAGATTTCATTTTTTCCCATTAAAACTGGTATTAAGCTATCTCAAAAGGTCAGCCACTTCTCAAAATGTGTGAAATATTACAGAAGAACATGAGCTACTCTACTGGGTGATTTTTGTATTCTTTGTACATATAGCTAGGAAGGGTATAAATTTTATATAAAATAAGATTGGGATAAATAGGGACTGAATTAAGCTGTCATTTGCACATACTACTAAAAGGATATAATAAAAACAAATATGTATCTATACATATATACTCATATATATGTATATATAATTTATGTATTCTAAAGACCTGGACATATGTATGTATGAGTGGATATATATAACTCCAAAAATTACCTGTAACTGAATAGGAGCTGTCATTTAAAATAGTTGGAGCAGTACTAATGTTTTATATAAAACCTCTCTCTTAGGTTGATAAACTTCTTTGGGTACTTTGACTTTGAGGCAGTTCTATGCCTATATTATATGTCTAAAAGCTTATAATTAATAAGTAAGAAAAAACATTTATCTGAGTTATTTCAAATGATTAAGTCAAAAGTTGAATTATGAATATAACAAAATCTGGACTGAAATAAATCTTTTGTGTGTTTAAGAACTTATGAATCATAGTAAAGAGTTAAGCAGGGGGAAGCAAGGTAAATTAGCTCAGCCCTTAGTACTGTGTAGTTTAGTTTACAAGAGATCTGGGACAAAACAAAGCTAGAGGAAAATGTCTAGTAATTGTGGAATATGTTATAGTACTTATTTTGGTTTATTAGCCTGGGATTTTTCTAAACAGATGGATGAATTCTGAAGACATTATTAAAATCATTTAGTTCCTACAACTTTGCATTTAAAAATGTCTCATTATTCACATCACATTTTTTAATAGGACAGAAATGGGGTAAATAGTTTTATTTTCTTCCAATTGCAAATTATTTATGAGCGTGGGTTTGTTGTCAAAGGTACCTGCTGTCAATCCTGGTTCCTCCAGTTTTTTTTTCTCTTTCTTAATTGCATTTTCCATTACCACTTATTCCCCTTATGCCCCCTTCCCTGCAGTCGCCACCCTGTTGTCAACGTCCATGAGTCCTCTTTCCTTCCAGCTCTACCCTCCACCCTAAGCAACCCTCCCCCACCCAGAGCTGTCACCTGCTCTCTGTGTACGAGTCTGTCTCTATTTTACTTGTTAGTTCAGTTTTTTCATTAGATTCCACATATGATTGAAATCATATGGTATTTGTCTTTGTCTGACTGAGTTATTTAAATTAGCGTAATTTTCTCCAGGTCCATCTATGCTATCGCAAAGGGTAAAATTTTCTTCTTTTTTATGTCCGAGTAATACTCCATTGTGTAAATGCCCCATAGTCATTTTATCCACTCATCCACTGATGGGCACTTGGGCTGCTTCCATATCTTGGTGATTGTAAATAACACTGCAATAAACACAGAGGTGTTTATATTCTTTCAAACTAGTGCTTTGGATTTCTTTGGATACATTTCCAGAAGTGAGATCACTGCATCAAAAGGCAGTTGAATACATGTAATCACACTGCACAATGACATTTTGATCAATAATGGACCACATATAGGCTAGAAGTCCGGTAGTTTAAAACAGAGGAGAAAAATTCCTATAGCCTAAAG
Source organism: Tonatia bakeri (assembly GCA_004024845.1). Taxonomy (NCBI): domain Eukaryota; kingdom Metazoa; phylum Chordata; class Mammalia; order Chiroptera; family Phyllostomidae; genus Tonatia; species Tonatia bakeri. The sequence goes on from PVIA01003327.1 coordinate 128,087, forward strand.
ATTCCATAGCTGTGGTAAAGTCATAGTGTAATGCATCCGTCTCACATTCATTATGACGTGGTGTAAACAAACCTGTGCGCTGCCAGTCACATGAAACCGTAGCACATATAATATGTACGGTACCGAATACTTAAATGACTAGTTACTGATTTACCTATTTTACCATATTTAAAACCACCTGCATTCCCATGTGCTAATTTCTAAGTATTTTCACCAAAAAATGTATTCAAGTCTTTAATTTTTTACTATGGTTAAGAAGAGGACATGTAGTTTTAGTATTTTCTGCTACACATATTGGAGTCTTTATTCTGATTCTTCATTATTTTCTTATAAGAGTTCCTTGAGAAATTTGCTTATAAATCTTCAAACATAGTAGTTTTTTATATTATTATAGTTCTGGTTCCTAAAACACAACCATAATGAAATTTCTTGTTAACTTCTCTTTCAGAAAAAATATCTGTACTTCTCCCTGTGGGAATAAGAAGCTACTTGTATGCTGTGATAAGGGAATGCTAGAATACTTTAGTACCTCCAAATAATTCTGAATGCTGTATTCCTCACTTTTTGATGCAAAAACTGAAGATCACTCTTAAAGGCTTCTCTTATAAATACTACTTGATAAAGATTAATCAATTTAGCTTTGACCAATTAGCAACACATTAGCAACACCTAAGGAATAAAAGTCAGCACATTTTGGACAAGAGGCAACTTTTAAATGGAGCCCTAAAGTAAAGATCAGCCAAAATTTTCATGAGAACTACTTATTACTAAAACAAAAATGGGAATAAAGGAGGGAGAAAAGAATAAAGGAGATTAACTTAAAATACATATTTATAAAAGTGCATATCATTACCACTGTTTTAACTAACACAAAAATTTTATGTACAGTGTATTAAGTTAACCAGAGTCTTTAATATCTTGAAGACTTTTGAAAATTTCTAAAAATATAAGATTTCTTGAAAGCGTGAAGGACCTATATATGATAAACTTGCTGTTTGCCAGTTGTAACACAGTGGGAAAAAATCACTACCTTTACTAGATCAAGAATATTCTCTGTGATTCACTTTTGTATAATGTATACATGGGCAAAACATAGGCAAGGCAAGATGTATGTATATGGCAGCTGCAAAATTACCTTATGAATTTTTACATGAAATCTTTATGAAAGCATCCCCAAGTATCTAATTTTTTTTCTTATGTTTAAATGAAATCTGGGTTCAAGAAGAGCTAATTGAATATTTCCCTTTAAATTTGAAGTTATTCAAGAATACCGTAAAAGTCGACAAGCATTCGTGAACATTTAAGTTTATATTGGAAAACCCTAAAGTTCTCCAGGGTGTGCAAGAAAAACAATCAAGATTCTTGCCCATGAAAGATAAACTATAAACTCTGGTCACTTAGTGCTAATAAAATTCTAAACAGAGATGTAAAAGTGGCACTTCTCAGTAGTAGTAGGAAATTTAGGACTGAGTTATATTAATTTTTCAAAACTATCATTGGAATAAAACCACAAAAATGATCCAATTGAAATGGTGGACCTCTAAGTTTACTTGGATCACAGTTGGCAAACACCATCTTATTTTGTTGACAGCATAATTTTAATGCCTAACAAGTCTGGTTCTTTCAGGGAATAATGACCAGTGATTTTCAAGGCTGACTCAATATTCCAAATAATCAGAAGAATCAAGAGCCCTATTCTATTGCATTTAAGATAGTGACTTTCTGATAATCACAGTTAACTGGATTATAGATATTGATCAGGTTAATTCTGAATAGTGTCCAACTGGATGGTCCCCAGAAATGTCTTATGATATTACGCTCCTGTGGGAGTCCCAAGGAATGCTACTGTATTGAGAGCAGCAAGGCAATTATTTCTAGACACTTATGTTTGTCTTCAATTTGCTGGTATATCAATCTTGCTTAAAAATTATTTCCTAGAATGGTTTCCCCCCTCCAACCTTTTGTGGTTCATTCTGTCCTATGGTTTCCAAGAAATATAACACAGATCAATACATGTATTTGGCTTTTAGCATAATGGAGGTATATGGACGTGGTGATGAGTTGAAGCGTTGAGAGAGTTTAAATCAATATGATATGTCTTAATTTCAATGTCCTAATACTCTTGCTGCTCTCACTTTCTGCTTTTACTCTCCCTCCACCCTCTCTCTCTACCCCTTTCTTTGTGTGTGTGTGTGTATATATGTATACACACGCATATATATAATGTATGAATATATACATTTCTATAGATATATTTCCTACACATAGGACTATACCTATATAAATATAATATTCCCATATTTATAGAAATATCATTCCTATATATATATATATTCCTACATATATATATATTCATACACAAACAATATATATAATTTGAACTCTGTGAGTTCAAACCAGAGTCCAAGCAGTGTTTTGAACTCTGTCTCTTGCTTGCCCTTGCTTATAAATGATGCATCCCCTGAACAAAGAAACAACAGGATGCCACCCTGGATATCCCATGTGCCTATGATTACGGACCGCTCCAGTACTTTGTACTTGCTGCTCACAGATTGCCTAACAGAGGTTTTGGCACTCCAACAATGCTACTGCCATGGGTACAGGCATCTGAGAGGTCTTCCCCTTCTTAGATCGGGAATGTATTTTAAAATTTATCGGTTCTCCTTGTGCCTTTTGTTTTATATCTCACATATAATTGAAACTACATAGGTCTTTTTTTTTGTATGACTTATTTTACTTAGCATGACACTCTCAAGATATATTTATATTGTCTCAAATGACAATATCTCATTTTTAATAACTGGGTGGCATTATCATAGACATAGACAATAGTATGATACTTACCAGAGGGAAAGAGAAGCAGATGGAGGGTGAAGAAGGTAAAAGGGCTCACATATATGGTGACAGAAAGAGACAAGCCTTTGGGTACTAAGTACATGATGGATATACAGATATCGTATTATAAAGTTGTACACCTGAAACTTATATAATGTTATGAACCAATGTTACCCCAAGACATTTAATCTTATAAAATTCATTTGTTATGAGGGACAGGAAAACTGGGGGTATTTTTTAAAAAAATGTGTATTTTTGTCTCAACACATTTTTGATCCTTAATTTAAAACCATAACAATCCTTCTGGATGGGCATAACTTCAATTGTTATTCTTTTCTTTGTCTTTTTTTAGTTTAGTTTAGTTTTGTATTTTTAAAGTATATTTTATTAATTATGCTATTACAGTTGTCCTATTTTTTCTCCCCGTTATCCCTCTGTGCCCTGCACCCTCCTCCCTCCAGCATCACCTCCCGTCTCAGTTCATGTCCATGGGTCATATATATAAATTCTTTGGCTCTCCATTTCCTATACTATTCTTAACCTCTTCCTATCCACTTTGTACCTACCAATTATGCTTCTTATTCTGTGTACCTTTTCCCCATTTCCCCCTCCCTCTCCCCACTGATAAAGCTTCCTGTGACCTCCATTTCTGTGATTCTATTCCAGTTTTAGTTGTTTGCTTAGTTTTTGGTTTTGTTTTTTAGGTTCATTTGTTGATATTTGAGAGTTTGTTGTCATTTTACTATTTGTATTTCTTATCTTATTTCCCTTAGATAAGTCCCTTTTACATTTTATATAACAAGACTTTGGTGATGATGAACTCCTTTAACTTGACCGTATCTGGGAAAGCACTTTCTCTGCCCTTCCATTATAAATGATAGCTTTGCTGGATAGAGTATCCTTAGATGTAGGTCCTTGCCTTTCATGACTTTGAATACTCCTTTTCAGCCTCTACTTGCCAATAAGGTCTATTTTGAGAAATCAGATGATAGTCTTATGGGAACTCCTTTGTAGGTAACTGACTCCTTTTCTCTTGCTGCTTTTAAGATTCTCTCCTTATCTTTAATCTTGGGAAATTTAATTATAATGTGCCTGGGTGTGTTTCTTCTTAGATTCAACTTCTTTGGGACTCTCTGAGAGTCCTGGACTTGTATGTCTAGTTCCTTCACCAGACTGGGGACGTTTTCCTTCATGTTTTGTTCAAATAAGTTTTCCACTTATTGCTCTTTCTCTTTTCCTTCTAGCATCCCTATAATTTGGATGTTAGAACATTTAAACTTGTCCTCATCCCCTCATCATCTTTTTGAATTCTTATTTCTTCGTTCTGTTCTGGTTGGAAATAAACATCTGGTTGGAAGTTTATTTCTTCTTTTTGTTCCAAATGATTGGTTTGAGTCCTAGTTTCCTTCCCCTCACTGTTGGTTCCCTGTATATTTTCCTCTATTTCATTTTGTATCACCTTCATTTCTTCCTTTGTGGCAACAAAAGTCAGTCATTTCTATGAGCATCCTGATTATCAGTGTTTTGAACTATGCATTTGCGGGTTGTTTATCTCCTCTTCACTTAGTTTTTTTTTCCCCCCTGGAGTTTTGAGCTGTTCTTTCATTTGGGTTATATTTTTTTGTCTTGGCCACCTGTTACATTGTAAGGGGAGGGGCCAGAGGTATTGAGGTTTTATTTCCCATTCTGGACACCTGGGTTCTGTGGTCTGTTTTCTCCCCAGTTATTTCACCCAGCTTACCTGTACCCGAATGTGGGGCCACCTAGTCCACCAGCTGACCCCTTGTTGATCCTCTTCTCCACCCAGGCTTCCTGTCTCTGCCCCTCCTACCAGTCTGGATGAATGTTTATTCTTTAACTCTTGTTGTCAGACTTCCATACAGTTTGATTTTCTGGCAGTCACAGTAATTTTTTTTTTGATTGGTTGCTTTCTTTCTTTTGGTTGTTCAAGGAAGTGAAGCATATCTATCTATGCCTCCATCTACACTTCCAATTCTTACTCTTAATGATACCAATAAATGCCTTGCACCTACTAATGAAATTGATTTGAAGTTACACTTTATTCACTGTGAAAGTTTTTTCTAATCTTTAGTTGATGAAGTAATGATTTAGAAAGCTATATATGTATAGGCCAAATATCTCCAAGACATTATTTGAATAATCAACAGGGAGACATTTAATCTTAACCAAAGTATTGCATTTTTCTTAGACATATTTTTATTCAAAGCACTAAAAGTATATTATCTAAATTCTATATTAGTTCATTTATCTTCAGAATACTTTTTGAGTCCTTAGGCAGAGTATTAGTCCTGCATATATATGAACACAAAGACTCCAGGTTAAGCTGGGAATTGTATTACTTTTATCATTTGTCTGCTTCTATTTGCAGTATCTGTTTCTAGTAGCTGTTTATTTCAGCAGCAACCAACTTAAAATGCAGCTTTTCACTTTGAGGTGGGCAGAGAAAGCTAGCAATGGACTGAAATAAAAAGAAACACCATTGGCTTCCCATATTTCTCAGAAAGTGGGCTGGGCACATGGAATATAAGAATAAGGATATTAATATTAATAGTGATAAATGTTACATGTAGTGATTTTACTATTCATGTCATTGGGAGAAGATGTTATAATTTTGAAAATAAAATTATTTGAACAAATCTTAGATTAATATAGGTAAGGAAAATATTTATTCCTATAGAATGAAAATTAAGTTGTGATATCAAACAATGGATATATATCCTTCTGTGTAAGGAACCTAGCTTTCAGAAAAATATATTACTAAATTGTGCACATAAAACAGCCTGTAGAGATGCAAAACAGATACCTGGATAAATATGCAAATTCTCCTTCAGAGTCCTTATTTGAAAAGACTTATGTGTCTATAACAATGGCCAAATGATAGCTTTGCATTCTCTAATAGCTTTGGGGGTTACCTGAAGAAGTAATAAATTTGACTCAAAAGAATGAGCTGTTACTTTCAGGGTTCCATAAATTATAACACTTCATTGTTCCTTACCACATCACAGCCTTAGACATCATCCCTTCTCTCTGAACTGTCAGCCCCTTTTGGTGAATGAGCAGTTACATTGACATTATCCCCTCAGTCATTTATGGAATTAGATAATAAACTCATACTGCCCAGACTTTTACTTTTGTGAATATACATATGAAATTTTAAAACCAACACATGTAAAATGTGTACTTTTTCAGTGATCAAGACATGTCATCCTGTCAGAAATCAACCATGTAAAATAAACCTGCCAGGAAATTGCAAAATCAGTTTAAAATTGTTATTTGCAGCAATGTGGTAGGAATAAATTCAGTCTAGAAGTCACTGAAATTGCTGGCAGCATTTCTTTTCCTGTAAGGCATTCCAATAAACCCTCAGCACATCCGCATACCCAGAGGGGGGGTCACAGAAGCCCACATGCCCTTGCACAGTCCTAAGACCACAGGGAACCTGCCCAGAGAGCTCTGCTGGCTAATATTTATTAAAAATGAAGAGCCTGTGAAATCACTGTGAAAACACTGTTTTGTGGAGAGACCACAGAGAAACCTTAAGGCTTCTGTTGGGAGAAGGGATTGCAAAAACTCTTTTTGAAGCAAATGATTTCTGGCCCCACAGGAACTGGCTGAGGACAAACAAAGTGCATTGAGGATGGGCCAGTGAGAGCTCGCTGTCGGTGGGACAGCAGTGGGAGTGGACAGTTTAAGTGCTTTCATTCAAATCCCAATTCACTTTGAAATGACTTCCAAATTAATGAAAGAGGCCTCTACATTTTATTTGAGATTTAGAAATTTTTATGAATGACTATCTGTAATAATGCAGCAGATTCTCAGTTTAAAACACAATTGTTCATGAATAACTACATGAATAAATCAAAGAGGGTGGTTGATGTAAGATGAGAGTCTGTGACATTTATAATTAAAGGCTTTGCATTAGAGAAACTTTAATTTAATAAATGATAAAGTGATATATAATTATTTTCTGTTTTAAAAATAATGCTTATTTTTTGCTTGTTTTAAGAATTTTCTAATAGGAAATTTGCTTTGGGCTGGCTTTGGCATATCAAATAAAATGTTAGGTCTGTAGATAGAAAACATGGGTTTAAAGCCTAGCAGGAGGCACTCATACACGTATTTTCTTTTTTGTAATAAGGAAATAAAAATAGATCCTAAAATGATCATATCCATTTACAACACACTCCATGCTACTGTGCTTAGCATATAAAGTTATTCAATAAGTGCTACACATTAATACACATGTATACACTCATCTAAAATTAAGACCAATAATAGGATCAACTGAGAGACATGATATAAACAAAGTTCTAATTTCACAATATTTCACTTTTCCTAAGCAACGCCAGCATGCATATTGGGTTTCATTTTTAACAATGATATTTAGGAAATTTAAATGCACATTATATATAACTCAGGGTGTGTAATCTGTTATCTTTCTCAATAAATGCACATGCAACTACATTTACACATATTCCACTTTCTCATCAAACCTTCTTGTTTATTACGGATATCCCTGGCTTTTGACCTGTGACCATACACATTTCTCTACCTCTCTGTCTGTTCTCTTGGGTTATTGACTTGGTGAGGTGATTTCTATGCAAATGTTTTTGTGATTTAACAGTTTTTCTATTCTTTTACTATTGTGGTCTCCAAACACAGATTAAAGGCTGACACATCATGAATACTCCAAAATATTTGCTGAATGAATGATAATAATAATAATTATGAAGTTAATGTATATTAAATAATTATCGATCAGAGTGGATAAAAGTGTACTTAGCTAACTTTAATTTTTCAGTGCTATTAGTTATAGATCATGATTCCTGCTTCATAAGGATCCCCAATGTTTCTGTCTCCAAACATTCATACAAAGCTCATAATATTGTGGTATATTATAGCCAAGTGAGAGAAAACACACATATATCCCAGTATAAATGGTGTATGAGGTATGTTCTGCCACAGTCTCTATTACCATGTCCTTTTCTTGTCTGTTTTTATTTTAATCCCCAGTAGTCAAGCTTAGAGCAGTTATAAAAATTTTAGTGAATTTATATATCAGCCCTATTTTCTGATCTATTTCTAAGCTTTATCACATCTCACCAAACAAGAAACTAGAGAAAACAAGACCTAGAGTGGCTCAAATAAAGTAAACAAACCAAATTTATATCAGTTAATACTTCTTTTTTTTGTATTTTTATTTACTCATTTATTTACTTACCTACTTACTTACTTATTTAATTGTTGTTCAAGTACAGTTGTCTCCATTTTTCAGCCACCACTTCTCCCCACCCCACCCATCCCCACCTCCCACTCTCAGTCTTACACTCGTTTAGTTTTGTCCATGGGTTCTTTATACATGTGCCTTGACCTTTCCCCTTCTTTACCCTATTATCCCTGTCCACCTCTGCTCTGGTCACTGTCAGCTTGTTCTTTATTTCAGTGTCTCTGGTTCTATTTTGTTCACTTGTTTGTTTTCTTGATTAGGTTGCACTTACAGTTGAGATCATGTGGTATTTTCCTTTCACCACCTGGCTTAAACTTTCTTCATATGGAATTGGAACACAGCATTGAAAAATTTTTTAGACCAAAAATGCTTTTTAATAGCTCTTAGTAAATGTTTATTTGTGACTTAGTCAATGTAAAGGGGCAAAAATGGAACCAGTTCTTTTCCTGGTCTATAACATACTATACAGAAAATTTTTATACTTAAGATAAAATTAAGCTGCCCTGGCTGGTATAGCTCAGTGGATTGTGCTCAAGCTGTGAATCAAAGGGTTGCCAGTTCAATTCCCAGTCAGGGCACATGCCTGGGTTATGGGCCAGGTCCCCAATCGGGGGCCATGTGAGAGGCAACCACACACTGATGTTTCTCTCCCTCTCTTTCTCCCTCCCTTTCTATAAGTAAGTAAGTAAGTAAATAAATAAATAAATAACATAAAAATAATCTAAACACTGAAGTTTATAGTCCACCGGCTAAATTTTACCTATGCCCTAAAAATAGCATTAGAAATAAAACTAAGATCAATTAATATTATTATATTCTTAAAGCTCTTAGAATCTTCTAAATTGTATGAAATGTTTCCCATGTGACTTGGATGACCATGTACATAATAGTGTTGGATAAACTATGTTTACCAAATACAATTGCATTGTTTGCAGAAGCACAGCTTCATCTTTCTAATTAAGTATTTGTCTTTGGCTCATACTTGTTACATGATTTTTCTTGTGGAAAGGAGAATTTATGCTGGTCATGCGGAGGCTATTTCTAATCTCACAGAGCACTCCTGTGAGTGTCCTCAGCATGGGACTGGACACCCACTTGTCCAGTCTTTCACTCGAGAGGGGATTGTCCCTGGCTTAGCCCTGCCATTAGTGGAATTTTTTGTTGACACCATAACAGTACTTGCTGGATCTCTTGAGGCTATTCCATCTAATCTGACTGGCGGTAAAATAACACACATCCACACTTGCTAGCAAATTGGCTTTATGCTTTTTCAAAATCAGAATGTCAGTACAAAGATGTGTTTTCTATATGAGAAATGGCTACTAATATCTTGTCTAGGGTGTAAGTCTCTCTGATATTGTAAAACACCAATAGGATTTGATGAAGTCTGGGCCCATTCATCCACATCAGAGGATTTTTTTAGTTCCATTTAAAAAATTTATACACATAGTTTGAATAAGGTTGAGGAGAATTGTGATTCCTAAAATATAATCCTGGAAATCTGTAAGGCTGATATATATATTTTTCATGGGTATTTTTTCTTTTAGATTATTTGATAAAACTCGATAAAAATTAAAATAGTTTTTAAGCAGATATAGATTGAAAATGCCAAATTAAAAAATTAGTCTACTGAATGTTATCATACTCTTTCTACTTGACAGTCTGAATACAGCACATATCTCTTTGTATCATTAGCTAGGCTTCACGGTCTAAAGTATAATAATCTACACTAAATAATCGATTACTGTCAGTTGTCAGAATATTTGAATGAGCTCTTAAGAGCACGATGAAATGGCCCAACTTTGAACAGCATATCAGCGTAGTGAAATATGTGAAATTAAAAGTAAAGCAAATCTCATTTACTTTGAAAAAAACAGGTGATAAAGTTTCACTTAATTTTTTGTTTTGAACTGTCAGATACAGACAGATAAGTGGGCATTTTGTTGTTTTGTTTTCAGGATGAATTTAGAATCCAAGGTCAAAGGTGTGCATTTAAAGCACTATTTTTCAAGCAATGCTTTAAATCATGGTGATGTGTTCAAATGCGGCCTCAGACATTTTTTCCTAGTGGATTCTAAGCGCCTTAACCTTTTTTTGTTCATTACAAGACTGCAAACCCTAAATGCCTGCATCCATTTCTATTAACGTTGTACCTAGGAATAAAAAAGGTGGGTCACAGTGTTTATTCAGCATTTTAGAAGGGCACTGAAAAATAGACACCTTTAGGTTAATGGGAGTGAGTTGATTTTGAAATATAAATAGGCAAAGCATAAGAACGTCCTGTATAGAATATACAGCTTCCATATGATGGACAAAAGCAATGCAAATACCTCTGCACTTTTGGTATATGGGAAGAGTGATGGCATTTTAAAGCTGGAAGTGATTTGTCCCAGTAGGTGAAACATTTTCCCTGTGTGGAAGCACTGAGATTTAGTAAATTAAATTTTATTAAAATGTATTAATACTTGGAATCCAGTCACCCAGAATGCCTAACCCTCAATTACATAATCAGGCCTTAAAACAGTTGTTGACATTGGATACATTCTAACTAAATATTGATTATATGAAAAATCACCAGAAAATTCATTTAATTTTCTTTTGAATGACATAAATTTTTATAGAGTAAAAAGGAAAAATCATCATGGAAATATATTTAATGACTCAGAAATCTACTGACCACACATAGGGAAATACTTCATTAATAAGGTATAGACTATGTACTAACATTACATGAAAATACTAGACTAGAGATTCGGTAGCAATGAAATCTATAGTATACCTTTATGAAAGTTATCTACATATTAATTTTACCACTTTTTTCTTTTCCAACTCTAAGATTTTAGTCAGAGTATCATTTCTCTCTTGTACCTTCTATAGCACATTATTAACATTTAATAAAAAGTAATTTGCACATACTTGAAAATATTCATTATTTGATGAATAAAATAGAGTTGAATATGTTGACATCACAAACAGTTAAATCAAAATGACAGTTAAACAGTCTCATGAAATTAATGAAAATAATAAATTAAATGAGAATCATGTGGATGCTCTTTTAACACACATACATTTTAGATTTCAAGTGAGGATGTGTATCTTGGAGATTTTCAAAAGTGCATATTTCAGATATTTTTTTCTCCTTACTTTACTGGCATCTTCAAAAGGTATATAATATTAGAAGTACAGGGATAAAACCATACTTTTTGAAATGAATATTGAAATTCATAAGTACATAATAATTTTTCTCATGTACCAAAGATAACTTTTGCTAAGAGATATTCTTACTGAAAGTGTCATGAAATTCACGGAGAATTTCTTTCCTTTCTATACAGCTGCTTGCTTTGCACAACTTCTAAGAGATGTACCTAATATACAGGGCCCAAGAGAAGTAAGGTCTGCTTGAGTGTGGTTGGTAGGGTAATAATATGGGTGCAATAATTTAGTTTTAATTTGAACATTTCACCTAGAATGTCATATGGTGTGCTGGAGTGTGATATTGTTATTTTACAGAATTACATGCTTATGATTTTGTAATAAAATATTTTGTAATAAAAAGGGCCATTATGTGCCAGACCCTGCCTAACACAAAATCAACCATCACTGAGTTTTTTATTAGGATGGTGCCTATTGCCATATTACTAAAATATTTTTCATTTGGGGGAAAATAAGTTTTAATATTTTTAGGCAGCTGTGAATCACTTTATCTGTCAATCTATTTATCTTCAACCAATTTTGAAACATTTGAGATTCTATGTCTGAACATTTAATATATGCACTGTAATATTTATACAGGCTGAAAGGTTAAGAGAGATGACCTAGCCTTTTAAAAATATTATTTAGCATTTTATGCAAGCTACTGTGATCCATATTTCTTCTCACATAACATTTTAGAAATGAATTTTAGTTTATTCTTTGACCAGATATTTGGCTAGAGCCCCAGATTGACTGGAAGCAAATCAGAAACTAAATGAATCTAAAGAGAAATTGAGGACAACTCAATGTTATTTTTGAAGTAACGAGAATCTCAATGATGTGAAATGTGATACAATAATTCCTGGAAATACAACTATTGATAAAAAGCTTTTAGAAGGAAACAGGACTGATAATAACAAAAATAATATTCTTTTTCCAAGTTTGCATATTTAAACCCAATGGCCTTCCAATGTTGAACAGGTCTCTAAAGGCACAAGGATGGCTTGGATGTCTCAGTGATCCATTTTCTTGTTGAAATTCTCGTGATAACATACCTAGTTGACTTCTTGTTTCGGTTAGTTTAATATAAACTTACGTAGTAGGACATAGATTTCTAAATGCCAACTCATTTTGTAAAATATCATCAAGCTTTGAACCCTACAATACTTAGAGAATGAAGTCTAGAATGCATACTATTAACTTAGACACATTCACCAATTATTTTCAGCTCTTCTCCAGTCACACTTTTTCACCCCATCTCCAGAGGATGAATGTGCCCAAAGAGGTAGTATCTGGATGCTGTATAACCCCGTAACCTCACTTCCCTGAATAATGAAACAATTGACCCTGAGTTAATATGTCATGGAAAAGGTATCATTTTAGATTTGTATCAGTCGTTTCTTAAAACAAAATATATTTTTTCTAATTCATGGTAAAAGATACTAATAGGGTAAATAAACGTTGTGGCTTTATTTTTTCATTATTTAACAGACCTAGGTAGATAATTTGAAAGGAAAATAAACTATTCAGAGAAAAACCCTTGAACATGATTGATATTTTTTAAAGAATCTTAAATCATGTTGTGACCTGACACTATGAGACTCCTTCCACTTTTCCGAGTATTTTTGTCTCACAGTGTGAATTAATCACTAATTGCTTTTGTGTGATGAGCTGAAATTAGTTCTTTCTTCCTCATCACTGCTTAAGACATCTCACCTCCCACTTCTTAAAGAGGTCAGGGCCCAGGCCTCTCCTTGAATCCTAAATGAGATTTGTCAGTCAGGCGTAGCAAAGTCTAATCTCATCCAAAGAAAAGGAAGAAAACAGACCAGAAAATGATCTGATTTTCCGATTTCATGGCCAAGGTTACCCTGGGAAGTGATGAAAGTGGCATTTAAAATCCGTAACTACAGTAGTATGCCAAACTTAGCAGTAATGACGGATAAACCGTGCGGAAAGATACCGCTTTAACAATTTTACAGTTGCTAAGTGTGAAAATTGTAATGTGGTCAAGCTCCAGGAATCCATGGCAGTTGGTCCAAAGAACAGAACAATACTCAACTAGAAAAAACATTCTCTGCTCCTGTAACTTAAATACTAATGAAGTCAGCGTCGGCTGCTCTGACATTAGGCCACAGGGCCAAACAGCTTCATTAGTGCTGTTGGTATCTCGTTCCCCCTGCTCTGAATGAAAACACAGCGGCGCTGGTGAGGCAGGTGGGAATGATGTACGGAGTCCTAAATCATTGCTCACCTTGTTTAAGATGAACCTCAATTACAGTGTTTTCTCTTGCAGTTCCAGCATCTTGTAGGAAGAAAAGAAAATTGCCAAAATATAGGGTCTGACTCAAATAACACCCTTTTTTATTTCAAAATCTTTTATTCCAAAATCATAAGCATGCGAGTCTGTAACATAACAACATCACACTCAAGCACACTATATGACATTCTAGGTGAAATATTCAAATTAAAACAATACATTCTTACACCTATATTATTACCCTACCAGCCACACTCAAGCAGGCATTACTTCTGCTGGACCCTGTAAATTATACTTGCAAATACAGACATGATAAACATTTTGATAAAATTTTAAACCTATAATTTATTAACCATTAGCTTCTGATTTTCTGAATTGTTGCACTACCTTCATAGGAATATCTATGTTTTTAGATGCGTGAAATTAAAATCAGATTGATCAACATTACCTGGAATACACACGACTGAGTAGTATGACAAATATGAATAAAAATGAGGAAGACTACTTTGGTTATGTAGTATTGAGTATTAAAATTATGCAATTAACATGTCACAAACTTCCAAATATTAGAATACTATGTATTAAGCATGCTATGATATGTTTGGCATACGACATGCACATATTCAGTAGGTTAAGTGGTGATAATCTATCAATAACTTAATCATAATCTATCAATAACTTAATCATAAACACTAAATCATGAAAACAAGGAATATGTTACCCATCTTGTTCCTTTCCTTACCATATTCTCCTTTGAATAAGGAAAATCAATTGATTTTCCCAGAAATGTTCTGGTTCATGCTATTGCCTCAGGGCAATTGTGTAAAGTGAATCCTTTCACTCTTAAAATTAATTGGTTTGGATAGAAAATCATATGCTCACATAACATGTATGCATAGCATGTACACATACATAACTCTTGCCTTTTCTGAGAGCAATATAATGTGCTCTGTAACTGAGTAGGAATCTTCAAACCTTGCCTTTAATGGCTTATACCTTTGGCATTGATTTATTCATATTGCCCTTGGAAGAATTTTTAATAGTTGTTCCTTTTAATAGGAACTTAAAACTTAATGGGTCTGAGCCTCAGGAAAATAATACTTATTTTCATCATTATAGCTCACAGAACAACAACTCAAGGTCTTAAAGTATTTGGAAAGGTTATTAAAATACTAATCAATTGAAATACGTATTTTCACATGTAAAATGGGTGAACATCAACAATTTCTTGTGGTTCCACATTTTTTTACATTGACTTAATGACTAGAATCAAGAGAGATATAAATATCCTCTCTAGTACCCATGCAACAAAAGTTCTGAAGAATGAGCAATTCATGCCTAAAAATAACCTTAGTTTTGTTATTTCATTTTCTTTATGCTATATTTGATTCAGTTCAGTAATGCAAGCAAAAAGTAATTTAATAGTAATTATTATTATTTATATAATGTTCATTATTATTTTCATGCATCTCCTCCCCCCCCGATCTAGTTGGTCTGTTAATCTCTTCTACAGCAACACATTTTGGAAAGTAGAAATTTAATTCCATTCTTATATTTTCTATTTTTTGCAAGTAACTATCAGTTTAAGTTTCTCATAGAGATTGTAGCATGCATCCCTTTTATATCAAAGAAAGAGAATTATTTCTTACTTTAACCTTTTTTCTAGTAAAAAATATCACCTTAGAACACTTAGTACCACCAACTCTTTTCCAAACTGAACGCCATTGCTATCTTTTATTGTAAGTGGTTCAATATTCCGAACAACACACATTACGGTTATATGAGTATTAATTTAAATATTTCTGTATACAGAATGGGACAAAAGTAGGTTTATAGTTGTTCATATGGAATATAATACAATTAATATATAAAAATACAAGAATAAATTGTGTTTCTCATACTCACAACTATAAACCTAGTTTTCCCACACACTGTATTTACATATTTTATTGTTTATCATCTTTCATGCATCTGAGTTCTTTCATCACTGCCTTTTAACATAATCTTTCTTTTAGAATTCCTTAAGTCTGTGTCTATTGGTAATAAATTTTCCAATTCCATTGTCTGAAAAATCACCTTGATTTTTGAGGGGTTTTGCTGACTACAGAGTTCTAGGTTGCCAGAATTTTCTTCCAGAACTTGATGACATCATTCCATTATCTTCTTACTTTTGTCATTTCTATTGAAAATTCAATTGTTTATTTTTTTCCATTTGAATGTAAACTAACAGTTTTCTCTGGCTGATTTTTGTCTTGGCTTTCTACACATTTACTGGATATATATGTCAAGAACTGTGAAAGTTACTTTTCTAAAATAACTGCTGTTTTTCTAAAACTAATACAGTTAGGTATCTTGCCACAATTTCATGGGTGCTGGCAGCAGAT
The DNA here is from genome assembly GCA_004024845.1 of Tonatia bakeri. Lineage (NCBI taxonomy): Eukaryota > Metazoa > Chordata > Mammalia > Chiroptera > Phyllostomidae > Tonatia > Tonatia bakeri. The sequence continues at coordinate 144,006 of PVIA01003327.1, forward strand.
AGGATACTTCTAGATCAGAGACAAAGGGCTTTATTGTCAACACCGTTAGCAGTAACTAGTCAGGCTGTTAACGCTGTGCAGGTTCCCTGAGCCTCAATTTCCAGGTAGAGATGCACGGGGCCAGGTGACAGCTGCACACTCAGTGGGTTGCATTTCAGGCGAGAGACCTCGAGTTGAAGGAATGTGATAGTTTATAGTTTTGCCTTCTTTATATTGGAACATACAGAATCTTCCTTTGCTCCTGAGTATACACTAACTCTATTATTATCTAAGGTAACTATACAAACATTCAGGGGCGCTGCGTCCAACCTGCAGCCCATGGGCCACATGTGTTCCAGAATGGCTATGAATGTGACCCAACACAAAATCATAAATTTACTTAAAATATTATGAGATTATTTTTTGTTTTCATTAATGTTTGTGTATTTAATGTGTGGCCCAAGATGACAATTCTTCTTCCAGTGTCTCCCAGAGATGCCAAAAGTTTGGACACCCCTGGTAGAACAAAGCCTGCCAGTAATCCTGCTTATAAGACATGAAGAAACATAAAATATAGATAATAATCTTTCAAAATGTATTACTTTATATTCACTTGATTTGAATTAATATAGTTTCTTGAATTTGTGGCTTTACAACTTTCATCATGCTTGGATTTCTTACCCATCACTTTAGTAGACATTACTTCTGACTTGTTTTCTCTCTCCTTTCTTTCTCTGACTTCAATTAGAAATATGTTTGTACTTCTTGGTGTATGATATTTATCTCATACTTAATTGCTTTCTTCTATACTTTCCATTTTTTACTTTCAATATTTTAATCTGGAATTTCCCCCCTCTTACTTATGTTTTAGTCCATTAACTATTTCTTGTACTTTCTCGAATCTACTGTTATCCCATTCATTGATTTCCTAATTTTATTGTGCTTTCTGATTTTAAAATAACATTTCCAAATTAAAAAATCTTATTGTATCTATCTCATTGAATATAAATTAATTTTATATAGCTATTTTAAAAGTATATTTATTATTATTTAATATCCATATCTGTTAATAACAGTACTGTAGTCACTGTGAATCAGCTGGTATTGCATGTTCCTTGTTGTTTGGGGCTGGTTGGTTTTATTCATATTACCCTGGATCATGGGCATGGTTATTTCTGGTTATGCATTCTACATTTTATTTGCAAAACTTTGTGACTTGAAAAATGAAATATTTTTCCCTATAGAAAATTTTGTTTTTGACAAGATTTTTTGTTATCTGACATTATCTCAGGCCATTTTCAGTTGTTGAGATAATCTGAAGCTGATCAGAATTCTGTATGAGATGGCTTTTGGTTTTATCTAGACTGTGGCCATTTGGGGTCACTTTCCAAAGCAATAATATTTACACGGGATCCCTCATTCCCTGTATTGGATGGTCCTAGATTTCAATCTCACCTTCCCTAACCCTATGTGGCTTTCAAAATGGTATCAAATCAGTTTCATGTTCAAAACTACTGCTAGGGTCCTGGCCAGGTGGTTCAGTTGGTGGGAGTGTCGTCTCATGAACTAAAGACTTGCAGGTTCTATTCCCTATCAGAGCACAAACCTGTATTGCAAATTTGATTCCGGTTGGGGGCATGCAAGAGGCAACTGAGCAATGTTTCTCACATCGATGTTTCTCTCACACACTGATGTTTCTCTCTCTCTCCCTCTTTCTCCCACTTCTCTCTCTCCACCCCCCCCCAAATCAATAAACATACCCACAGGTAAGGATTAAAACAAACAACAATAGAACTGCTAAGTAAAGTGTCCTTGAACATCAAGGTGATATTTTTAAGTATTTTTTTCTGTTTTTCTCATTTTTTTCTGAGCGAAAATTAGCCAAAATTGCCTATTTCATCATCATAATAATAAGAAGTCTGAATACTTTTAAAATAATTTTTTCTCTTACCCAAAATGTTGTATTTAGTACAACATAGGAAAAATAGTAGATTGTGAACTATTTTAGACCACAGAATATATCAGAGAGCTCAGTCAGTGTATATTGACTGACCTTTTAATAAACAGCTTCCCTGTCTCATTTTCTTTTTTTTTATTACCTACTTTCTTTCCTTCTCATTACCAAAGTGATAGCAATAAGGTCATTTTCCTTCTTCCTTACCACTTGCCTTTGAATCTTCATTATTTTTTCCAATTGATATATAGGTAACTGCAGGTAGGAAAGAAGTACCAGGGTGTAAAATGTCAAATTTATCCCATTGTGCATTCTTCTTTGCCATCTGTGTACTCCTATGTTTGTAAAGCACTCATCTCCCCCAACTCCACGCAAACACCTACACAGATCTTTTTCTCTCCTTCTTTTGGCTGCATCAGTTCATCACACCAGGCATTCGTGAGCATCTGTTATTACAGTTTTCATGGTGGTGAATGCTATATTTAAGGTTGCAGTGACACTTCCATTACAGAACTGTTGCTTCCAGTCACAAGGGGACTTATGAATGATTATTGTGTGAAGGAAGAGGCCTAAATTTTTGATAAATGTATTATGCATACAGATTACATTGCAAGTTAAACAAAGTTGTTTTGAAAGTGTTGCCTCCTAAAAATAGCATTCCTTTTGGTGAGTTCCTTTGATAGAGACTCAATGATTGTTTATAATAATAATGCTAACGTTTGTAGTTTGTAGAATTAGACTTTAGGGATCTTGAAGTTCATAGACATTGTAATTTGTTCTTAATATCCTGATGAGATTAAGAAAGGCAATGCTTTGCAGGTGAGTTTATTAGCATAGAATTTCAGTTGCTAGCTTTGAACAAAATTAGAAACCTGACATAAATTACTTTCAAGAATCAGTAGATAATTGCTAAAATATCTACAAGTATGATTCAGTCAGGATATAGTGGACTACAGAGAAAACCTAGTGTTGGAGAACAAATGAGAACCATTAGAAAAATAGATTGGTTTGTTTAAATCCAGAAAAAATACATAAATACAAATGTTCAATGAGCTGTATTGTTTTGAAAAGCAATACTAAGCACATCCCCCTTTAAACACAGCTCTTCATTTTTAACATAGCTTTCCTTGATGCCTTATGTTATGTTCAGAACATAAGGAAATCTTAACTATGGGACTCATAAATATTTGTTTAAATTAATTGTTAGTATAGCTATAACTTGATTAATTATTAAATTTTCTAAGTGCTTCTACCGCGAACACTGTTTATGATACATGACGATCAGAAGAGAGTATCCCGGCACCCACAAACTCTGAGTGCCTCTTCATGTATATATAAAGTAAAATTAAAAAATAGTAATTTAAAATGTTTACTAAAATATGGTTCTTTGGGAAAAGGGTTATCAAACGTAGGGCCAAAACTCCCTTAGAGTTTATTTATTTTCATATTGTCTATTAGTGATTTCAGGCTACATCTCAGAATTAAGTATTTGTGATAGAAACCGTGTGGCTCATGAAACTATAAATATTTACTCCCTGGTCCTTAACAGGGGGCCGGTGAGTACCATGAGTGTTCCACTTTACCGATTCAGTCTTGCTCTGTAATGGGCTCCTCCATTAGATGTGTCATGTTGTCACTACTGGCATACTATCATTGTTGGGACACTGATGTACTGTTGCGACATGTTTTTATTTCAGACCATGTGCACTGGTCCTAAATATGAACTTGTTGGTCCTATAAGCAAGCTTCTGTTGGATTTAAAACAGTGGTAGCTTATATGTGCTGCACAAGTAACATTTTATCCCATAGAAAACTACCCAATGTTCAAAATATTTTGATCTTTTCTTTTCACCTTGAGTTTTATCTCTATTTACTGAGTCTGAGCTGCAGAATTTATTGTTCTCCTTTGTTTGTTTTCTATTTCATCCATGTGACATTATGTTAGCTTTTTGTGCTAGTAGTTAATTTCTATAAACATTTCCTCTGTCTGGACTTCTAGGTCTAAGAAATGACTAATAACAATTCACTTCATATGTGATAAGCACTGTGCAACCTGTAGCATCATGTATTGATTCCATCTCACAGCTTTAAGATTTGTTAGTCGATGATCTCTGTAGTTATTTGACCAAAGTGATGTGTTCTTTGGAATGGAAATCACATCTGTTTGGGGTTACCAGATCCACTGGGACTGCCTTCTCTAATGATCTCATTTGAAATCATATTCAAACTATATACAAAGGAACCAGATTGGACACATAGGGGAAAAATCCAGAATGACATATTTTTAAAAATGTAGACAAAATAAAGATAGGAGAGAGGGAGAGAGGGGGTGATTAACCAACACATACCCTTGAACAACTCTGGGGTTAGGATTATTGACCCCATTTAGTTTAAAATCCACATATAACTTTCAATACCCCAAAATTTTAACTATAGTCATCCTTTGGTATCTGTGTGGAATTGGTTACAGAACCTCTGTAAACATGAAAATTTGTGGATGCCCAAGTCCTTTACATAAAAAGACATATAACAATGCATACAGTTGGCCCTCCACATCTGCAGATTCCGAGTTGTGGAGCAGAAATACTGTTTTTGATCCACAGTTGATAGAATCTACAGATGCAAACCTGGGGACCGAGAGGGCCAACTGTATATCTGTTGAAAAGTCTGCATAGAAGTGGACCAATGCAATTTAAAACCATGTTGTTCAAGGCTCAGCAATAGCTATAATGTAATGTTTCAGGCAAGTTGTCTCTAAGACTTTCCTTTATTGAAAAGTGTTCCTTTCTTCCCATAAAACAGGAGTCAGAAGCCAGACCTCACTAACACTTAATTGTGTTTGGTGACTAACACTGAAAGAAAGATTTTTCATTAAAGATAAAATGACCGAGAAGGTGAGTGTCTGGAAACTCATACCATTAAAGTGGGGGAAGGGTAAGTTAGGAGAAAAAGGCATCGAAGAGGGAAAACTACATTAAGTACATTTGGACATTTTGTCTGCAACAGGATAATCTAAGAGCTTAGGTGAAACTAACCATGTGCTAAATAAATTCCTGCGGTATATTTAATTATTGCATGATTATTGGGTAGGAGCAACCTGCCATCTTAAATTTGCATTTGCAGGAATCTTTGAAGTGTTTCACTTCTTCCCTACATAAAAAGATACTGTTATTTATTTTTTTATTTTACTATAATATTTCAAATTGTCAACATATAAATTATGCTGTAAACACTGACTGAAAAGACATCCTTACTGCATCTGTCAGGGGGGAATAAATAGTTCAGACAGAGAAAAATGATTGCTTATTGAACTATAGTGTTGCCAGTGACACAGTTATACTGGCACTAGATCCCATTGCTCACAAAACACAAGAGAAACTTTATTTTTTTTAAAGAAATACATTTTCATGCTTCTGTTTCTTCCATTTGGAAAATACACTTTTTCAAAATATTCTTCAGGCTTCAAGAATATATTATTTGGTCTACACAAGGAAATAAAACCTTGACATATTTTTTGCTGCTGCTTTTTCATTTGTGAAAACCATGGTAAGCAGCTGCACATTCCTGACACTTGTTTCAGTGTGATTAGTTTCATGAATGATGCTCTGTTTGTCAATGTCTCCTTCCTGTCAGTAGCACATCCTCATAGAAGGATTATTGTACATAAATGGGTATTTTTTGGTAAATTTTAAATTTCACTAAGAACAGAAGAGTCTTGCAAAAGCTTTTATTATGAAAATAAATAATAGCCATATGAAAAGCTTATTATAAATAAAGTTCAATGAGATTTAGCTTACTGTTTAGTTAAAAGAGAACAAAAAGTAATGTCATCACTAATATGATTCCCAACAATGATGACAAAGAGTGAAGCATTAGCAGAAATATTCAGGTTATTTTAAAAAGTATATTTTAAGAAGTTTTCTCTAAAAGTTGAAGTGCCTGATACACATTTTTCTTATTTCCTCAAAAACTCTTCATCACTGGTGCCCTTGAATTTGAAAATGTTTCCCAGTGATATTGTAACATCTCTACTGATCAAGTCGTAGCTGTTTTCAAACTCTCAGAACAACTATCAGAATACACCGTTTCCTTCATCTGTTTGCAGTATAATTTTAACAAAATACTATCAAACATGATTATAGAGGCAAGTAGAATTATGACTATATTTCTATTTCACATCTGCCTAGAAACAATTAAAGAAGGATCATTTTTGTTTTATTCAGACCTATTTACTCTCTTCTTTATGCCGACTGACACATACAAGCCTTACTCCCATTCTCTTAATAAATTATATTTGTACAAATGCTTTTCTCAGTACTTCTTCATCTTTCTCTAACTCCTCCACTACTTCTTTTTATTTCTGTTTAAGAATTTGTGAAAAAGATTTTATAGAGAGAGGGGAAAGCAGGGAGAAAGACATGGAGAGAAACATCAATGAGTGCTTGCCTGTCACACACCCTCCCCCCACATCAGGGACCTGGCCCATAACCCAGGCATGTGCCATGATCAGGATTTGGAGAAGTGACCCTCTGGTTCAGTCTGGCACCCAATCCACTGAGCCACATTAGCCAGGGCATCTTTTAAGAATGTTAATTATACTTATAAGAAACTTTTTTCTAGAACCATAAACACTTTAGCCAAGCTCTAGGCCTTTAATGGGAGTAACAAGAAATCCTCTATGGTAAAGTTCTTTGCGCACTTCACACAATTTATTCAGTAGTGAAAAGCTAGAATCTCCTTTTTCCACATTTCCACCACCTTATGATTGCCCTTAATAGAACTGTCTGTCATTAATACATTTAATTAAACTTTTTAAAAAATACTTTCTATATGTTCAGCCTATGTTCTCTCCTGAGATAATGGTCTCTATGAGGTCTGAATTCATTTAAAAGTAAGTTATACAGAAACAGGAATTGCCTTTCTGTCTTGTGGTTGCAAGATGCAGGATGCCTTTGGCTTGCTGGAGTGAAAGGGGATTTAGGGTGTACATTTGAACCCCTAGATTTTAAGCAAATATGGAGACACTTGGCCTTAGGGAGAGAGAGAGACTCAGCAGCAGGTGTTTAGGGGAATTTTAGTTGCCAGTCTTGGTCATAGCTAACATGTACTGCACCCCTACTACTTAGCAGGTCACGCTCTATTTTACATGCATTAATTTTTTAATCTTATCAAATCCTTGGAGAAAGACACTATTCTCCTCATTTAGAACCATAGAGTTTGAGACAAGAAAAAGATTAATTTGACCAAGTTTCCACACTGCTCATAAATGGAACAACTGGGTTGCAATTCAGTGAGTTTTTTTTTAGACTCAAAATCTCTTTTTCTCTTGTTACATTATAATACCTCTACTTCCAGTTGGTTTACTTTTTCATCCTAATGTTAAGTTTATACCCCTTGGCTTACATATTAGATAAAGTGCTGGCTACCCTCTGTAACTTAGAAACATAAAACAAAGCAACTCAGCCAAGAGGGACACTTAGTTCTCTCTCAGTTATCCCTCCTGCATGGACAAACAGGCTACATTTCATGAGGTTAGGAAGGGATGTTGGCTGGCAGAAAGTCTCTACAATACTAAGGCAGAATGTGAATTGCTGGATCTAAATTAGTTATGATATTCCTTACCAGTCTTTCAGTCAGCGACAAGACACAAGAAGTTCAGAGCGGGGCCTTCAGCTTTAAAGAGATACCTAGGAAGTTATAAATGTCATTTTCTTTCATATCCAATCTACCTGGATATGGTACTATATTCAGGTAGACCACATCTACCTGAAAGTCATACTGAGAAATATCGTTCCTAGCTGGGTACTTATATACCCAGATAAAAATCAGGAAGCCTATTTTTCTCTGCTCTTGAATTCAAGTGTCAATCTCTTTGGTTTTATTATTATTTTTTATTTTTGTTTTCTTTTTCAAATTCTAGAAAGCATACTTACAGACTAGCCATTGCAGTAACATCCCCATATCAAGTGACTCCTCTTAGGTGCTATGAAAATAGGCTAAGGGATGAGGAACGAGGTTGCTGAAATCAGTCATAAGTAATATTTCAGATCCAGGACTATTGATTAAATTAAGAAGGGAGTTCAAGGTAGAGAAACTGCTTATTAAGTATGCGTATATAACCAACATTTTCCGGTAACATAAACTTTTGTTAATGAGTTAGGTCTCTAATAGTAGAAATGGAAGTGGCTCATGTCACAGTGATATTCTGCATTAGAACCCTCAGCTTTTCTCTGAAGTTGTTACTAGAACCACATCTGTGGATTTATATTTCATTTTACATTTTTTTTACCATTAGAAGGTTGTAGTAAAGTTTTGAAACTTTTGAGATATAGAAAAAAGTTACTTGGGGATATATATATATACACACATATATATTATATGTTATATGATATAATATATTACATCATATACCATTGTATATGGTATAATTATATATAAATATAATTACATGACATGATTATATCATATCATGATATATGCCATAACATGATGTGCCTCTTTTGTTATAATATATTATGTTATATGATATAACATATAATTCTATGTTTCAAAACTTTATGTGTGTGTATACACACACACACACACACACACAAATAGATTTCTTTGCTCTATTTGTCCTGCAGATTTTTGTTTGTTCAGATATAAGGGAACTAAATGTCAGGTCATCCTAGCAAATAAAACTCTTCTTCTTGTGAAGATGTTATTTTATTTATTTTTAAATGAGGAAAGCAGAAGAGGGAACAATATTTTAGAAGCCACCTCAATATACATGAATAAATGTTTGTAAATATGAACTTTTGTTCTTAAGGTTCTATTATGATGATAATTTTCAGCCTCAAATGCATATATTTGCAGCTATAAAAGAGTGGAAGAAAGATATTTGGACATTTCTGAGTCTTCTATTTCCAGCAACATGTTTATTAGCAAAAATTGGGCTTGAATATATATTTTCTGTATTTTTCTGGATATTATGGGTTTTCTCTGTTTCTTAACATTTGAAATCTACCTGTAAATTCCAATAAATTAAATATTTAATTAAAATTTAAAAACAAACTGTAAATGAAGAAATCAATTTGACTAGATTCAGAACTCTCATTATAGAAATTCCCATCAATTTGTGTAAGATTCAAAATTATGTCTTGTTAATTGAACCTGAAATACTTTTTGGTTTTTAGATATACAAGGTATGTAGAAAAGTCCATGTTTAACCTAAACCTATTTTGTAGTCATTTATTTTTGGTGATTTTGTTTATCTTGGAACATGTTTTTTAAGATAAGTAAACATTCTTTTGAAGGTATTGCTATACTTGCTAATGCCAAGCTAACAAGGGACAACGTATTTTGCTGTGTGAGAAATTTGGATTTATCTACGTCATATAATTACTTAAAATATCTCCTATTTATTACATAGTTACATAGTAACTCTAGTAATGATGCATGATAGTTTTATTCTTTAAGTTTTAAGATGATGATATTTCAATGCAGATATAAGCACATGCTCAGTTGAGTACAAAGAATCAATTGGAAAATAAGTGGTCCATATCCCAGTTTTTATAACTAAAATGAATTTGAGTTGTTACCTTTCTTTATTTCTACCACAGGGAAAATACAGATATTCACTCTTTCTCTCATGTGAGAAATATGTTCTAATTTTTGAATCCCAAGAGTTTTGCAGAAAATTTGTCCCTTTAAGTCATAGTCTGACCCAATTAGAATATGAAAATGATTAATTCACTTACCATTTAAAGGATGTAAAACTGGGTTGTCATCACAGGAACGCCACTCTAAGATGTGCACCAATTTTGCATGGCATTATAAATGCAGTGTGTAATACTTGAAAACAAGCTTCGGTAATTTCAAGTTTCATTTTCCTTTGGGTGCCATGCATTGCTTTTAAGATACAAGTGTAAATATTTTATAAATCTATTTTTCCAAGATATACCATATGTGAACATGAAATATATGGTAGTTTAGATTATAGTTTACTTAAATAAAAAGACAACAAATGTCTCATTTTAGGTGGATGAAATTGTTAAATTATTGTAAACTTGTACAATTTGGTTGTTGATTATAATTTGATTTAAAATCAAATTTAATTTATTTCTACAATATCTTAGATAAAATACACATCTAGAATTCAACAATCTTGCAAAGTTTCAAGTAAAATTTATTTACTGCTCAAATAATTGCTGGATTAATCTTTTTGGTAGGTGTGAGAAAATTTTGCTTCATCTCAGACAATTAGTAAATATATATGGCTGGTTTCCTTAATAAAGTAGCCCAGTGGAAAGAGAACCTCTATATTATGGAATTGGGAATTTGTTTTCTCATAAGACTTTGTAAAATGCAATGATGTCCATGCCAATTGGGAAAGAGTCAATTAGAAGAGATTTGTATGCCTGTTATACTTCAAGGAAGTTAAATGAACACGAAGAAGTCAGATCATAGCGATAAGTTGTTATATTTTAGCTTCAAAACATATTAGAAGAGAGTGGTTATTGCCCCAAAGCACTGTGAGACAGGTATAGACTCACTCTTTGTAATGAATAGAAAGATACTGATATGATGTTACTCAACAGAGACACAAAATACAAATAATAATTCAAACATTAATGTGCTGATCAATTATACAATATATTAAAACTATGAACATGTTTGATATTTTATTACTCTTAAACAGTAATGTCATAAAAATTCTATAATTTATGCTGGATTTCCAACTGGCTGTCTATCTACTGTAAAGAATTCTTAGTTCAGAGTTGAACACATTATTCTTTAGTTCTGTATAAAAAACACACAAGCATGCCCACGTACAAATGCACACATTTACACACACATAAACAATAGCTCCATGTTTTTTATCAATTATTTTAAATTTGTCTTCTTTTCAAAGTCCTTTATCATAATAATAGGAATCAACTCCTTACAATAGCAAGCATTAAATACGTTATGTGTTATTCTCTTTCTGTAATTTGTTTTAAGTTTATACTTCTTTTTTCAATTACTGGGCAAAATAATCCTAACAGCTCAATAAATTTTCCTTAACTGTTTAAGGTGTTCTTGAGTTCTATTCTCACAGCAATTTGTATTAATTGTATTAATTATCATTTTAAAAACTATGACGGATTGGTTTCCTCAGCTAAAAAATGGGAAACATGAATCATTTTATTATTTAACTTTTGTAATCACTTAATATCTGTTACAATAAAGGGTAAATATTATTATTTTTATATTGTCAATGTTTTAATTGCTTTATTAATTATCTTAGTTACATGTATTAGTGTTAATCTTGGCTATTGATATTTCAAAAGTTGTATTTTGACTTAGAAAATATTACTTTCTAATGGTAGAGTTCAGTTTATTAATAATATCTACCAGAATTTTATATGAATGGATCACTGAGTTTCTTGGGATTTTTTTTTGTTATAAATATTACTGCATCAATTTAATGTATTGAGTTCCAGCTAGTTCTATAATAGTAGAGTAATAGTTATGTATGTCCATATTACAGATCCCGTTTTACATAGGCAAGTGTACTTGTGTGATTTAAAGGTTGGAAAATTGTGGCGTAAACAGAGATTTGTTAAACTATGGTAAACAGTCACATACATTCACTATACATGTATCTACCATATACACAAAGAAAATTATTAATATCTATGGTGAAAAGATCAGGTACTTATACTCAGTTTCTCTCTCCTTTCATCTCTATATGAACAATATATACAACCAGATTTATTATATTTGCATTTGTGCATGTACTACATACATATACACACATACATATTGTATACACACACATAAATGTATATGAACTTCAAAGGAAATAGAAATAATAAATATATCGACATTAAACTTAGTACATCAGCATAGTGATTTCGTATGAACCTGATTCAGCAAAAATATGCTTAGAAAATCTATTTTAAACATTGAACAAATGCTTGCGTATTAGAAAGATTGGGAATTTCTGCATGTATTGATATTCTTTTTTCCCATAAACATTGTTTAAGAACCTACTATATATCTGATGTTCTTCTAGTTGCTTTAATGTCATCGGATATGACTGCTTTAATATAAAAAAATAAACTATTTCATTCACCAAGAAACCATTTTTGAAATTGTGAGATGTTTAAATTGAAAATATTTTTTAAACACTAAAACCTAAGAAATCTTCTTTAAAGCTCCCTAAATACTTTTCCTAGACCCATCATTTGCATGACTGTTTATCACTGACATGGCGGGCAGGAGGTTAATTGTAATTGCACGGTCACCTGGACTATCCTGTGATTTAAAGTAGAGTCCCTCTGCTGTGTGGGGCTCGACAATATATTATTTCCAAACATTAGTGCCAGGATGCTCTTTAAATTGGCTGTAGAGCTGGAGAAGTGATTTAGTGCCCCATTTCGTGCTGTCCTCTTGCTGGTCACTTCAGGCCGCTTTCCTACAAATAGCAGAATGTGAACAGAATTAAAATTTAGATGAAACAAAGAAGGAAAAAGATAACATGAAAGAAAAGAAAATGAAAGTAATTCCTGCTCTGCATATTTGTTGACATGTATGTAGTACGTAAATCACTGGGTATCTTGCATACTTATTTTGCTCTTGGGAATTCTTGAATTAAACATTAAAATATATATTTTAATGAATGAGGACATGTACCGATTGAATTTTCTACAGATTTTTTTTTAAGCAACAGGGAAAGTGGAAGACTCTTTTCTGTTAAGAATAAAAGGAGGTGAGAAAAAGAAGTGACTAAACTACATTTCTTAGAAGTGCATAAATGTATTTGAGTGAAATAGACTTTTTAAAATAAGAAATAATGATATTGTTATCTTTGCAAGAATTAATGACAAATTTAAAGCACACTATAGTTTTCTTTATCCAGCTTTGGATTTATTAGGCCAAATTTGCAATCAGCTCATTCCTTCTATGGTGTTTTGGCTCAAGCATCTAATATTTTATCAATGAACAATGCTTACTGAATCCCCCTTTTTATAACTATATTTGCAATCATCCACAACAAGGTTATCTCATGTAAGAAATGACTTAGGAAACTCTTCACTCACTGATATTTATGAGTAAAATGATTTTCTTTCAATCTGATCATACTTTAAACTTTTATCAACATAAAAAGTAAGAATAAATGAGTGGGTAACACTAAACCTTTAATCATTTATGTAATTAAATAAAATGTTTATAAATAAGGATGCCCGGAATTTATTTACCAGCACATGGCAGTTCTAGCAGAGTTAGCACTCTCAGATAAATAAAGGTCCAGTTTAAAAAGTTCAGGGTTGGCTTGTTTGGTTATTCTTTCATTAAAAATAATAAAGTTGAGGTTCTACTTTTCCTGAGTCCTGTCCTTCTCTAAAGGTAAACACTATCTTGAAGTAATTATGCTTTTTTTGTACTTCATATGTGTGTTGTGTGTGTATCCATTATATAACAATATTTTATTACTTCAACAAAATTTAGGTAACTAGAAAATAATTTATGTATACATTTACATGTACTTTTCCCATGAATATATATTTTTTCGTTATTTGCCCCTTTGATGAATTGAGACCCAATTTCTAAATCTCATTGCAGTATGGTATTCCACTGTAGGTTGTGCTTCAATGTTTTTTCACTATTGTAAACAGTAATATAATAAAATCTTACCACATGACTCTTGACTTTTGGAGATCCACACAGAGGTGGAATTTAGGCAGACATAGTCATCCTCCTTATCTGTGATTTCACTTTCCACAGTTTCAGTTACCCATGTTCATCCACCATGGATGGGAAAATGCTGACTGAAAAGTTGCAGAAATTAGCAAATGATACATTTTAAATTGCACACCTGTCTCAGTATCATGGTGCAATCTTTCAGCTTCCTGTTCCATCTCAACTGGGATGTAAATCGTCACCTTTTCCAGCTTATGCACGCTGCATGTGCTACCTGTCTGTGAGGCACATAGTAGCCATCTCAGCTATAGCTCGACCTCCACAATGCTGCAGTGCTTGTGCCGAAGTAACCTTTAAACTAGCCTAGTGCCATAGCACTAGCAAAGCCAGTGTCATTCACCTCACTTCATGTCATCATGTAGGTGTTTTACCATCTTTTATCATCATAAGAGAAGGGTGAGTATAGTGCAATGTTTTAAAAGACCACAATCACATAATTTTATTACAGTGTTTTATCATTTTCTATTTTATTATTAGTTCCTGTTGTTGATCTCTTACTGTGCCTTATATATAAATTAAAATTTATCAAGGTATATATGTATGTATATATATGAAAACAAAACAGAGTATCTACAAGGTTGGTCTGCTTGAAGTTTCAAGCAAACACTGGGATTTTGGTTAGTATCCCCACACATGTAAAGTGGGACTACTGCACCTTAGAAGTTCTCTCCAAAGTGTGCTCATTCTTAGCACTGTGTACAAATTCTGTTTAAAGCACTTTCTCATCAATTATTGGTAATATCAATATTTTAAGTAGTTTATAGCCTTGATATCTGTGAAGCAGCAGCTGAAATGTACCTTTCCCAACTCCAGTTGGGAAGAATAAAATTGTTTACTATATTTCATAGTGGTAGATATTTTTTCTTACTCTAAAATTCTGGGTAATGTATTTTGGAAATTTATGACCTGTATTAATTACTTTTTTATTAAGGGCAAATAAGAAAACAAGAATAATGAATATCAGGGAGACGCTGTATTTCTTAAGAAGTTGGAAGTAGGCCCTGGCTGGTGTAGCCCAGTGGATTGAGTGTGGGCTGCAAACCAAAACATCGCAGGTTCGATTCCCAGTCAGGGCATATGCCTGAATTGCAGACCACGGCTCCCAGCAACCGCACATTGATGTCTCTCTCTCTCTTTCTCCCTCCCTTCCTTCTCTCAAAATAGATAAATAAAATCTTTAAAAAAAAAAGAAATTGGAAGTAAGGCAGAAGAATTTTCAGTCATTTGGTATAGTTGATATATGGGTGATATGACCTAAAACTATGCAAAATGTGGCTTTCCTAGAATTTTAGTGACCTTAAATTGATGTCACAGATGACACTAATGTTGTTTCCTAACTGATTTTGAGCTCTTTTACTAAGAGAAATTCACTAAGATAATTTTTTTGCCATTAACTTGCTTTAACTTTATAATACATAAAAATAAGGTATAACTCTCTAATTAAGCTATTTTGAAAGCATTATAATTTTCTGACATCAAATGAGAATTCAAATAGATCAGTAGCTTCAAAGTTTTTTGTGCCTCTTGTCATTTAACTATAACCAGTGTTAAGGGACCCCAAACATCAAACTGATGACCATGATCCTGATGCATAGGACAGTCATATAGTGCAACTATGTGTGCAAGTGTCTGCCTCTTACTGTTCATGTAATCTTAGTAGTGCCCCTTTTCACTATCAGAATTTTCCCAATTGTGACAGTTCATCAAACACCAATAACTTTTGATTAGTGAAAAATAATAGATCTATCATCAGTTGACTACTTACTGAGTACCCAATGTTAGACTAAATAGTGGTGTGGTTATTTACAATAATACAGTTAGATGTATAGTAGTACATATTATGTTTTATGTAAGGAAGCTGGAATTCAGAAAGGGTGATTTGCCCAATAACTGTCAGTATCAAATTAAAGAAGTCTTAATCATCTATATAATCTCAGTGCCTAAGACAGTAGCCATCTACTAAGAGATTTTGAAAACATCTTTTCTTGGTGCCTTAGAGAAAGACAGTGATTTTCAACCCTTTTCGTCTCATCATATAAACTAATTACTAACATTCCGTGGCACACCAAAAATGTATTTTTGCCAATCTGACAAAAAATATATATAATTTTGATTCATTTTAAAAGGATGAGTATAGTTGTGTTGGCTGTTGTCATTTTTTTATTTGACCATTTAAGGGAAAAGACGTCAGTGTCCTTGAGTAAGTGGTCAAGTATTACATGTTTTAAAAATTCTTGCGGCATGCCAGTTGAAAATTGTTGATGTAGAACAACAGATTCTGAAATAAAAGCCCATAGTACTTGTTTAAAGCAAAGAAATTAATAAATGGGATATGTTGTAACTTTGATTATTCTTATACTATTCCTACATTACCATATCAATGTTTGTTTCATGCCAGGGGACTTCTGACTGAGAAAATTATGAGTCAGTTCGTTTTAGTAAAGTCATTGTGTTTTTATTTCTTTTTGTTTTTCATTCAAGGAAGTCCATTATTTTAAATGTGAACACTTTAAGGCAGAAATCACTGCTCTTTAGAGTATAGTAAATAACTTTTCAATGGATCCAAAGGGTGTAGTAGGTTACTTAAATAGGATGCAGATGTGTAACTGTCCTATTTAAGAGCAGGAGGAGAATTGTAGCAAACAGATTGATAATTTCTGTAAACAGGACAAAAATCTATTATATGAAAATAGCCCATCCATTTAAATATGAAAAACTATATATTAAAATAATGATAAAATTTGAATTTGTCTTTTTAAATTGCATTATTATCTTTTTATAGCTGAGGGACAAATAGTCAAAGATTGTGAATAAATGAATGAATGAATAAAATAATATCAAACTATTTCTCTGTTATAGCCACAGTCATAAAGGTGACTTTCATTTTATTTTTTAAATAAAGGTGACTTTTAAAATAAATCACAGCATTACCTACCAAATGACACTCCATTAATACAGCAATTCCAAGAGCTATCTAGTTAATAGTCTTTAAGTAGGTGGAAAATTGCCCAATTATAAGCTTTGAAAACATCTGCTACCTTCAAATATAGGCACTCCTTAAGGCACAGGATGCACACAGAAGGGTATCACACAATTTAGGAGATGACAGGGTATTGCACATACTTTTAAGAAAGGAAACAATAATAGACACCATTTCCAAAAAACAAAAGATGCGATTTTTTTTTTTTTTTATGACAAAGCCTTGCGGAGTAGACCAGATACTTCTTTGAAGAATCAGGTACCTTTTTAAAAATCTTTATTTATTCATTTTCAGAGAGAGGGCAAGGGGGTAAGAGAGGGAGAAAAACCCCACATACAGCCCAGGCATGCACCCTGATGGGGAATTGAACTAGCAACTCTGGTTTGCAGGCCAGTACTCAATCCACTGAGCCACACTGGCCAGGGTGTGTTAGATACTTTTTAAACACAAATTTAAGAGTTCCTCCTTTAGTTTGTAGAAGCAGCTATTAGATTTGTCATATTTGCTTATATACCTAGTGTTTCAGCTGCCATAAAATCTGTTCTTATTTTTTTGAAAATACATTTGTGAATACTGAAAAAGTTTCTTCACTGATATGGAAAATAACTTGGATTTTATTTAAAATTAAACATTAAAATCGCACAGCTTATAAAATTATAAACTGTGCTATATAGATATCTACAAATATTTACATTGCTTTAGAGTCTATTTTGTAATACTACATTTTGCTCATTTAAGTGAAATTTAACTGACTCTACACAGGTATTCTGAAATAAATACAACCCAGCTCTGATCTTCTCCAAAATATAAGTTTGTTGAGAAAATATAAACACAGAACATAATAATGAAACTGAAAATGTGATAAGTGGTATATAAATTAACAGAATGCAAGTAGGATAAGAAAGATGTTAGGATATAAAAGTATAAGGCAACAATAAAGTATATGTGCTAAAAGTTTGGAGGAATATTTCTTCATCTAGCTAGTCATCTCTGGCTTGGCTTCTGGCCTCTGTTCTCCTTTGACTTAGTTACTTCAAAATATCTTATCTTTTAAAGTTGCTGTTCATACTTATTTCACTATCATCACTCTAAATTCTCCATAAAATCCCACTTCTATTTTTTGATATGCTTCTTCATGGCCAATAAAAATATAGAAAGAAAAAATCTAGTTAAATATGTGGACAGTACTAAAAACTTAACAAATGTTTACAACTGCGTTTCTGCAGGAAGAACAAGTTGTTTCACTAGTCACATGTTTTTAATTAACTATAGGCATTTTATGCTTTGGCATTTACATGTAAGCTCTCACAAGAGTTTCTGTGGTGCTGGCTTAATAAGCTTTGCTCTTGTGATATGAAAGTGGAGCATCTATCATTTCCCCATCTTTGTTCTAGGGTAAGAAAAAGACCCCTTTGAAAGGGAAACCTTACCTGTAGGCATCCTATGTACTCCACTCTCTTAATCAGTAGTTGTTTTGTTTTTGTTTTTGTTATTTTCCTCCCTCAGGAGGAGGAAGAAACAACAACAAAAAAAAAATCAAGAGGAATCTGAACATTTATCAAAGCTACTTGAAAAGTACTTTTAATTATCTTTGTAAAGCCTCTTTTCCACACTGATAGCTCCTAGTTTCTGATACCTGAATGATTTCAAAAGGGAAAATATTATACAACATCAGATTTGTAAACTTGATTTAAAATTGCTTTTTCTATTAGTACATTTGTTTGTAAAATAATGTATTTTGATCAGTTGGCAAAAACTTAGTTTCTCTCAAAATGTGTTTTTAGCCCAGCTACCTGGACATCTAGTCATAGATTATTTACAAGGCTGACAGCCGAAGAACTGTAGGATAATTAACCAGATCCCCTCCAATACAACAGCGAAGAGAAATAAATATCAGGACAAGTGAGAAAGCATCATCAATCTTTGCTTTCTTACTTTGCTGCTTCAAAGCTCAAGCCCCATGTCAGTTGACAATGTATCATTAGGAGTTATTTTACATGAACCAAGGGGCAAAGGAAAATGTTTTCAAAGTTGTCTTGAATATTTCTATACCTATATCTATATCATCTATATCTATCTATATGCGTGCATGCATACAGCATATAACATAATGTAAATATGTGACATAAAATGATATAGTGTAATATGTCATTTTATATGTTATATTATGCTTTAATATGTTAAATGTTATATAATTCATGGTATATTATATTAAATGTACATTATAATAATAGATATTACATTAGTCTAACTGCTGGTACTCTGTGATTAACTATAAAGAGTAAAGAAAATAAATTATGAAAAAAAATAAAATCCACTAAATTGATTCTAAATTGGCAGCCAGCTAATGATTCTTTTCTTTTACACTGTTGCCTCTTTTTGTTGATCATGCCCTTTAGGCCCCTGTGACACATTCTCAGTTCCCAGAGTTCCACTTACATAGTGAGTGATTTAAAATAAAATGTGTAATGTGAGACCACCTTACTTAGACAATTGCATACATTCTATTGAACCATTTTAACTGTAGCAAATTGGATGAATAGGAAGCAGAAATGAAAAGTTAATGAACAACAGATCACACGATCTGTGTATGGAAAGTGTCATGGGTAGGGGATAGTGGTGAGACATAAACAGCTGTAAGTTCTTTGGGAACTAAACTGGTGCCTCTGGTAGTTCTGGTACATTAACTAGTACCAGATTCTTATGTCATCCATAAGTGTAATAGGAGACACGGAGTTTTCTTTAATGTGAATATTGGATGAACTAGATGATACTTTAACCTATTCCCCAGAACCACAGAGCTCAGACCACATGTTATGACAAATTGAATTGTAAGACTCAGTACTCCAGACAGCTAATTTTGATGGCAGAGCTGATTTGGAAAGGCTCAAGATTGCTCTTTTAATTATGTTTTAAGATACAGATGATTCTTTTGCTTACCAGTACTAAAAATAGTTGGGACTGATGAGAAAACTATAAAAGAATGTTGACTTTGAGTAAGTCACAAGCACTTATTGATAAGATGTATACTTATAGAGTTCATTTTCAGTAATCAATTACTTAGAAGAACCCAGGAGATGGGGGAGGAAAAAGAGAACCCCCATCCAGAGCCTCCCTGGAAAATTTGGAACACATTAGATGTAGTGCCAGGGCAGACTTCATATTTTTTAACGACTGAGGCAATTTTAAATCAGCTAGTGAGGTCTTAGACTTTTTTATGTTGTTTTAAGTTTCAAAAATCTGTTTTGAGATTTACAACTACTTGTTAAATAAAAAGAATTTTTGATGGACTATGAAACTTAAAAAGAAGGAAAAAAGTTGAGTTACATAATGATTTTCAGAATCATAGCTTCACAAATCGAGCCCTGGCAGCTCTGAATCTGAGAAGTACAAATAGTGGGTTGAACATCTGCTGCTGAACTTGCTGCAGGCTAGTACTTTATAACACATTTATGGCAGGCCATGGGGAATGGATTCGTCAGGGTGGGAATGGTAGCTGCGTTACATAATGAAGAGAAAGGGAAATGTTTACTTTTGCTTCCCTGTTGAGCAGACCTAAGCAACAGTAATTCTCAAATGATCAGGACCAGAGTAGCTTAGGTTTGGCATTTCTATAAACCTTTCTTTAATTTGGCAGAAACTTGGACACACAAAGTAAATCTACACATTGGAAGGAATTATACTGTGGGCTAGGATATTAAAAAAATTGCTTGTACATTTCAGGTTTCATCTTTTGCTTTTATTCTCATGGTGATGATAGTTAATAATTGCACAATTGAAATTTGCTAAGAGACTAATAGTTAAACATCTTTGCCCCCCACCAAAAAAATGTAGGTTCAACAAAGATACTATAGGAGTTCTTATAGCAACCAAAGTAGAAAATATAGTCTGTCACAGGGTCTAGAAAACTCAGTGAAAAGCAAGGGGATAGCTCCCTCATCTGGAAGCCCTTTGGTAGGAGAACATGTGAGAGAAGCGCCATTACCACTAGACAGTGAGTGCCGTCAGCAAAGAACCATGTATTTGTTAGGACAGAAGGAGAGAGGGAAGGCAGAAGAGACTGAGGATACAGGAGAGTGGGCCAATGACTGGAAGTACACCAAGAATCACAATAAAAAGTTTTCAGGAACTATGAAAGTGAGGGAGATGGAATCAATAAAGAGGGAATGCTTACAGTTATCAAAAAAAGTAACTCATGAGGAAAAGAATGAAATGGGAGGTATAGTATGATATTTATGCAAAGCATTTCTGACCAAACCTGGAATATAGTAAGTATTCAATAAATGTCACATATTGACTTTTATTATATAGATAAATATAAAAAGTAGTTTCCCAATTGAACTTTTGATTTATCATGAAAAATCATAACACAAATTAAAAGACTAGGCAAATAACATAATCATAACATAATTTAAAAAACTAGGCAAAGATACATTATTGAAATACCTTACTAAAAATTTAAATGGTACTAACAACTCCTTCAGTTGATGCCTATTTCTAGGCAGAGTTACAAGGACCATAAAGAAACCAAACACACACAAATATGATTCAGAAGTGCTTAGAAGTCTTTATGGGAAATACTTTGCTATAAAATATGATTTATGAGCATTAAGAATGTTTCCATTTTCAACTTTAAATATGCAATATGTCTGAGGTATAGTTTGGACAAATAAAGAATTCCTACTATGTGATCCCCAAAATGAAAATCTATCAAGAATATTTAGTTGCTTCTTCAAAACAGCGTTCGTAATTTCTAACTACTTTAGACTAGAGTCCTGAAATGTGGGTAGAGAAAACACATGTGACATAAATCATTGAAATAAATTCTCCCAAATGTCATATTTCCTAACCACAAATTACTCCAGTTGTCCAAACCACATCATAATTTGAGGATATCTCTTTCTCTGTAGGCTCAGCGCCAAACCCGCACGGCATGCTTGATCACAGAACTGAAGACTCAGTTCTAGGAAACCATCACACATCTGGTTTCTGAAAAATCGGGGTTCTTTTTTCCCCAGATTTTCCCAGGTTAATTTTTAAAGTTTGCATAGAAGATAGATTGGGACAAAGTTAGGTGTATTTTATGTTTAATGTTCATAATGATGTTTAAATGATTTATTATAAAATCTATATAAAACACTACAGCCATTATACTAAAAATGTCTATTAACATTAAAATAGTTTGTGACATATAATTTTATACCTTTTTTCTGTATTGTCTCATCATTGGCAACACTTTGCTTACTGATATGCTAAATATTCTTGATAGTAAGTACTGTTAATGATAGATTTAGTGCATTTTTAAATAAAACACTTTAAGTATTGTGACATAGTGATCACTTATCAAAAAACAATTTTTAGAAATTTTGACCCTATTGATTTCCATCATATTTTTAATAAAAATGTCATTATGCCAGAAAAAGATAAATATCATATCATTTCATTTATATGTGGAATCTAATGAACAAACTGAAATAACAAGCAAAATGGACACATGCTCATAGGTAGAGAGCAGGATGACAGCTCTGGGGGAAGGAGGGTAGTGGGTAGAGCCATCAAGGAAAAAGGACTCGTGGACGTGGACAACAGTGTGGTGATTGCAGGGGGTAGGTAGGGGATGTAAGGGGGTTAAATGGTAATGGACAAATTCCAATTTTTTTTTCTAAATTTGCCATTATGAGGTGGAAAATTTTAACATTTTAAAGATAAAAAAATAGAAGTGTTTCTCAGACAATTTAAGACATGATTCCGTTTTGGCTACCTTTGAAGATAACATGTTAGGGAACAAAGCCAGGTGGTGTTGGTCCAACCAAGTATGGATCTATTTTCAGAAACCAAAGGAAAAGTGGAAAGAGAAAGTTGGCTATTGCATTTTATGAGATGAGGTTGAAAGAGCCAGAATCCTTTCAAGGAAAAAAATGCTGTAAAGAAAAAATAGCACGTTGGGGGACAGACATCTCATTGCACAGAGCTGAGTATGAATCGCTGTCTGCTTGTCAGTATGTTTTAAGAGTATAGCTGACTTAAGTGTAAAATGAAGATGGCAATATTTACCTTATGAGCTTCTTAAGAGTTTTAAATGACAAAATGGAAGTATGTCTTAGTAAACTGTAACATTGAGGACAAAATAATTATTAGTAAACGAACAGTGTGGTGATGGTGGGGAGTGGGGTTGGTGGAGGTGGAAGAGTATATAAGGGAGATGAAAACTCATAGAAAAATGTAATAGAAATGAAAAGAAAAAAAAAGTTAACAGTTATGCTTTGAGTCTCTTGGTAGTGTCTTTGTATTCTAAGAACCCACCAAAGACAACCAACCATGTCAGAAATTGGACATGTTGGGTGGTCGTGGTGGAGAGTCATCTTTTCTTCTCCATGCACACTCTATCCCGTGGAGTCTTCATTTAGACCCAAGTCCTTAAACACTCACTCTAACTCTAGCCCAGACTTCTCTCTCAAATTCTAGGATTATCCATCTAGCTGCATAGTTGATGTCCCTTAAATGTTTTATGCACAGCACATCTAAAACTGATCTTCACCTGAAAACCTGTGCTATCTGAAAATGTTTTTATATTTGATGAGGACAAAATCACCCTTTATTTCCCCAAAGTCATTCTCTACTCCTGGCTCGATCTTATACTCCACTTTCAATGAGTTCACAAATCCTGTTGTCTCAATCTAACCATATGCAGCAGCCAGTAGCTTCACACCACTTCATCACCACCATCCTGCTCCAGACCAACACCATCTTTCTGTTGGATTATTGTGGTAGCATTTTAACTGTTCTCCTTGCTTTCCCTCTTCATCTGCTAAAGTTAGGTCTCAAGACAGAAACAACAGTGATCCTTTAAAATCTCATTATGCCACTTCACTGAGTAAAAAGGGAACATTTTTACTAGGCCTCAGAGCCTTTCATGATCTGTTGCCAGTTGCCCATCTGACCTCATCTTCTAATACACTTTCCTTCACTCACTCTGCTCCAGGCCTCTGGCTCCTTTCTGTGCCATGAAATACCAAGGATGCTCTTCCTAAGATACATATATTCTTAGATAACTTTTTTACCTCCTTTAAATCTTTGCTGAATCATCTCTTTCTCAATGAGACCCTAGCTTCCCATACTTTATTCAGTAAGAGATTTTTTTTAAAGATTTTATTTATTTATTTTTAGAGAGAGGGAAAGAGAATAAGAAAGAGAGGGAGAGGAACATCAATGAGTGGTTGCCTCTTGTGAGCCCCCTACTGGGGACCTGACCTCCACTCCAGGGATGTGCCCTGACTGAGAAATGAACCAGTGACCCTTTGGTTTAGCTGGCACTCAATCCACTGAGCCACACCAGATAGAGCTCAGCTAAGATTTTTAAAATTTCTCCTATAATAGTTGAAATTCTTAACTCTTCATTTTTATAAGATTAAAAATATCTATAGAATTAGGGACATTGGAAAGCAATTAAATAATTCTAATACTTCTGGGTGTCTTATTGAGATATACACACAAACAAATAAACACACATACTGTATTTTACAGTATGATCAGTAGAAATTCTCAGAACTTGGCATTTACAAACATTTCACATAGTCTTATCAACATAATTTTACTATTACCATATGGATATTTTAAAATGCAAAAGCTAATCATCATAACTGTTCATCACATAAATATGCTTTAGAAAAGACTGATGGTGTATTAACCCATATGCTCTTGAGAGATGTTTTTGAGGTAACTAGCTATATTGAGAGTTTAAATATTTATCATAAAGATAATTCTTGAAAAGATGTGATTTAATCCATGTCATCCCAATCCAATGACCATTCTCCCACCCTGTCCTACACTTACACATCTTTCTCTGAATAATGATATTGGTCAGTTTGGCCTGCCCTAACAATCTCGTGGATTGAAGGGCTTACACAGCAGAAGTGTATTTATTTCAATTCTGGCGTCTGGGATGTCCGAGATCAAAGTGACAGCTGACTCAGTTCCTAGGGAAGGCTCCTTTCCTGGCTTGCCTATATGTGGCTTTGGCTTTTCCTCAGTACATCTGTGAGAGAGGGGAAGAGAGATAGACACACAGAAAGAGACAGACAGAGAGAGAGAGAGAGAGAGAGAGAGAGAGAGAGAAATTCTCCCTCTTTTTATGAAACCACTAATCCCACATGAGGACTCCACCATCATGAACTCATCTAACCCTAATTACCTCCTGAAGGCCTCTTCTCCAAATGTCATTGCACTGGGGACTATGGTTACACATAAAAATTTTCAGCAGGACAAAAATATTAGCTCATAAGATGCTTTATCTTCATTATCAATATTCTAGGTTTCACGATGTAAAAATAAATGTCAATGTGGGAGGTTCACAATGTCAAAATGTAAAATAAAATATAACAAAAGTAAAAAAAGAAGAAAAATATAAACCTCGAGGCTCTATAACATACACATGCTTTTAACAGCTTCTATTGCCCGTAACTACTAGGTTAGTCATTTGATATTATCAAAATTATAGTCTCTTAGAAGAAAGTGTTTTCCTAAAATTGTAATATTAAGTCCTTGAGAATAGTTAATTAGGCAGAGTGGCTATTTTCCAGAAACAAAGAAGGTGGCACCTGAGGACCTATCAGAAAGAGAGAGGAGCAACAGTAAGAAAGCTTAGCTATGTTACCACATTCACTGCACTAAAATCCCAGATTCTCCACTTACTGGCTGTTTGTAAGAAATTAGGCATGTTGCTTAGCCTTGTACCTATAAAGTGGAAGTAGCAATACTGCTGACTTTACTATATTATGTTAATTAGATGACCTGAATCTGCATACACTTTCATTCACTAACACTTGTGGACATGCTGAAAATATGCCAGTTTATTTCATTGGTATAGTTAAGTGATTATTTCTATGTCATGTGATTATTAAAAAGAGGATGTTCAGAGATATGCAATGGCAATCATGAGGGGCAATGAAAAAGCAATATACTTTAAAATATAATCTCATTCAGGCTCTGGCTGGGCTGCTCAGTTGGTTAAAGAATTGTCCCAGTGTGCCGAGGTTGTGAGTCTGATCTCCAGTCAGGGCACATATGAAAATCATCCAATGAATGAATGGGTCAGAGGAACAACAAATCTCCCTCACATGCTTTCTCAAATCAAGAAATAAACATTTTTAAAATGTATAATCCTATTTGGGTTAAGACTATAACCTTGAAGTCTGAGTTTCCATATTACAAAATAAAGAATCTGCTTTCTAATCATCCCTTGAGATCAGCCATTTGGAGTTATTGTTTTCCTGGCTTTTTTCTTTCTACTCTGGCTTCCAAAAAAAGCCAAAATCCATTCTGGGTTTGAAATTGAGATTGCCAGATAGCTAACACATAAAAATCAGCACTGGGTATGATTGAGTAAGTCTACAGTACTGATCATATTAAACTAGGAAGAAAATATATGTGAGTTAAAAATAAAAATAATAAAATGTATACTGCCATGAAATATATTTGAGAGTTTGCCAGGGTGTGGTGTCATAAATAAGGTATATTATCAAAAGAGAGTCTTTACTAAATTATTTTGGTCACACATTTCCCATTCTGTGAATAAAAAATTATGCCCCTAAATGTTGACATCTGAAATTGTCTAATTTGAGACCCAGTAGGACACTTGCACACTGAAAATTAGGGACAGATAAATGACTGCTTTTGCCAAATGAAATGCATTATCCAGCTGCTTTTGCTAATTTGCAGACTTTCAATTCAGAAGAACATTTTATAGATATGGCTTCATCATTTGCAAAATGGCTTAATTCATTTTAATTTTCAGACTACAATTTGGAGAAAACAGGTTTAGAACAATTGTATGTCTTATGTTTTCTCTGATACTTCCTTCATTATATGTACATTCATAACTAGAGATATGACGTATCTAACATTCAAGTGTGCTGTATCTCAAATAATGGTTTTTAAAACTTTTTAAGATATATTAGAGTTTTTAGATACTTGATATAATTAATTCTTCTATATCTATCTATGCATTTTAAAGAACTCCATTGTTAATACTGTAATCTCAAATTATAATGAATCTGGGAGAAATGTAATAACTAATGTATGTATACAACACATATTACAAATAATGATTTATTATTTATTCCAAAACAGTACATGTTTTCTGTACTTTTTCATCATTATCAAAAGAAATATAATTTTGTTACACAGATAGTAGTGTCTTCTAAGTTAGTGAACTAAGATGTTAATGCCCAATGATACAAAGAGAACTGTTTATTGCAGAAAATACTCCTATAACCTTAATTGTTAAGGCCAACTCTCTGAGCCAGATCTTCCAAATACTTTCATAACAAAGGTTGCCTTAGATGCTTTTGTCCCTTCATAGAGATTTTATTGCATTAACTGGAACATATTCACTTTATGATCCAAAATAGGACTTATTTTATGACATACATAAATGAGTTAAACAAACTGGGTTTCACTGCCTGATCTAAAAAAAATAATAACAATGGATAGTTGAAATCAAATACATGGCCCATAAGCTTTTCTTTCAATTACATGGTAAATCATCAAGCTTAAAATTTAGTATACTAAATTTTGCTGCCGAAGCGAGCACCGAGCTTAACATTTAAACTGTTCATTCCACCTGTCTAGGCAATAAACATTCATATTATGAATGTTGTTCAGAAAAGCACACGACAGAACTACTGAATAATGAAGGCTGATACAGAATATTTCTTGATATTTCATGAGTAATTTTTCATCATATTCAAAACAAAAGAAGGTAAAAAAGCCTAATTGCAATCATATTTAATCAGTTTTACAAAAAAATCATCCTTACTTGAGATAAGAAAAAAATTTGAAGTAAGGTATTTTGGTATCCTTTAATTAAGAAAAGGTCATATATTTTATTGTCAATAAACAAATACTAAAATTTGTTATGGTATTCAGTGAGTTAATTATCCACAGATTTCTCCTTTTATAGACGTTTCCATAGTAAATCCATTTTCCAGAACATGGATTTCTGGCTTTTCTTTAAACTTACAAAACTATAAATATGAATTTTGTTTGTGAAAGCATAAATGAATCATAAACTTTGTATAACCATAAAATGTTGAAAAAACTATTGAAAACATTTGTAATTAAGTTCTCAGAAAAGAGTAATTGAAAAGTTCATTTTCTCAATGTTTTATAATTATTTTTATTTAAAAAATATTGTATTTTTCCATGATCATTTAGTCCCTTTATATCCCCTTCCTCCCACAATCACCGAATGTTGTCCGTGTCCATGAGCCCTTTGTTTATTTTTCTTGATCTCTCCAGCCTCTAACGTCCCCATCCTTAGCTGTCTTCCTATTCTCTATCTATGAGTTCATCCCTATTTTTCTTGTTACTTCAGTTTTTTCATTAGATTCCACTGAGTAAAATTATAAGATATTTGTCCTTCTCAGGCTGGCTTGTTTCACTTAGAATAATGTTCTCCAGGTCCATCCACACTGTTGCAAAGGGTAAAATTTTCTTCTTTTTAACCGCCAAGTAGCATTCCATTGGATAAATGTCCCATAGTTGTTTTATCCACTCATATTCTTATGGACACAAAAATATATCAATACAGAGAGATTTAATGTATTTAATATATTCTTTTTTTGTAATTATTTTCTAAAATAGAGTTAGCCATTATGTATTTCAGTAATTTAAACTTATATTTCAATTAGCTTGCCATTTAAATATGTTTAAATATTTTCTCCCTTTTCACTTTGTTAGCTTTGAAAAGGTATTGCTTAATTTTAGAGTTACAA